>JANHGB010030654.1:0-25123 GCA_026283785.1 Coracopsis vasa
AGGAAACAGCTTGGATAGCATGGACAGAGAGGGTAAGAGGCTTCAAATCCTTTCTGGTGCTCCTCAGACGAATTTAAGGTTGGGGGGCTGTTGGGTTTTTTTGTGTGGATGTTTTTTCCCCCTGGTGCTCTCCTTTCCCCTTTGGTAACAGATGTTTAGGCTAGTGGGCATGTAAATCACAAAGCTGTCAGGGCACATTCAGGCAGGTTAACAAGCTCTGAAATCCAAAGTGGTTACAAATGCAGATGTCAGGTGCATCTAAGCAAAAGAATCTTTCTCCCAAGTCCATGTGCTCTTACCTATCATGTGGCACACAGACGACCACCATGTCCCCCCACCCAGCGTGCAGACAGCTTCATTCTCAGGGAAGAGGCAGCTCCAGGCATGGTGCTCTCCCAGCTCGGGAGCCCAGCTTGCAGGATGAGACCATACCCCATGGGACTTCCCCATCAGCTCCCTGTCCCTGCTGGCATTACCTTTACCCCAGGCCCTGGCCTTGGAAGATGGGAGACAAATTGCATTTTCTTTTTCAGTCCATGGATGAATGACGTGATCTGTGCCCAAACCAGACTGTTTCTGCAAAGGAACTAAGCCTGGGGCAGAAGATAATGAGATGAGTCAGAAAGCCATGGAGAAACATGCTTGGTTTCTCTGGCTGGAAGGAGTTAGGAGCAGTGGCTTAGTGACCCTACATTAGGTTGCTCCATCTTACAACACAAACCCTTAGTCGTTCCTTTATGGTAACAGAAATGGCCAGATCATATTTGCAGATCTCTGGAATGGCTAAACCAAACAGAGGGGCCACAGGCAACAGCCATGATTGTCCGTGTCTGGAAGCCACCCCATGCCTCACTCTCTGCCCATGTTACACACAAAAACACTTTTCTGAATCCTCCTCTCCACAGCCTCTTCTGTGGACTTCCCAAAGTGTCAGGGGTAGTCCAGTCCTGACAACAAAGGAAGAAATCTGTTCTCTGCTGGTCCCACTCCCTGCCAAATGAGACAGTCATGTTTCCGGGGCAGGAGGAAGAAGACAGCCTGAGGACATCTGAGAGCTCCAGAGTGCTTTGCAGCATCCTGCTGCAGATTTTTCTAGGAAGACACAGTTTCCAATAGATTCATGAATTGCATCAGCCCTGTGCAGAGGGAGTCACCATAGAAAAGGTGTTGACACTGTTGATGGGGACATGTGAATGCATTCCAAAATGGGAGGAAAACCCACAAATCAACAAGAGGAATATATGAGGGAGGAAGCCACATGGAAATGGACAGCCATGCGTGCAGTATGAATGAACATAGAAGAGAGAAATACAACAGCTCTATAGGAAAGGCAATGGGAGTTACAGCAGATCACAAACTGAACATGAATCTATAGTATCCTGCTGCTGTGAAGAAAGCAAACATCCTCCTGAGCTGTATAAACAAAAGGATAGTTTGCCAAGCCCACAAAATAATCCTTCCACTTCGCTTAGAGTTGTCAGTGAGCCAACCTCCAGAGCCACAGTTTTGTGTACCACCTTAGGTGGAAAATTCTAATAGCGCTTTTAGAAAATCTCCAGGACTGTAGACTTTATTTAGATATGATAACCATCACTGAATGGCAACTCAGTAGCACTAATGATGTCCTTAATGCAAACAGACTCCCCACTGACGATAAATACATTTTTGTATTATAACACTTTACATAAGGATTATGTATTTATTATCCAAAAGGAGAGTTTAAGACAAAGCATCTAAAAAATAATGTTCCCCGTTCAAAAGAACCATAAGCACATAACATAATATTTTGTCTCGGTTAAAGCATACACATGCTTTAAAAACTGGGGATATATATTTCAAGCAATATATTAATTCTCCTATTTCTACTCCAAGTCTTTCTGGAAATGATGATGAATACTTTTCTCTACTTAATTAGTTGTTCAGCCAGCCCAGATTTAAAGCTAGCTTATCTCTTCGGCACTGCATTCAAGTATACTCCCTGGTTAGTCAGAAAGCTGAATTCAGTTACATTTTCTAAGCCTCAGAACTGCTGGGGTGTTGGAGACCAAGTCATCCAGCCCACATTCATTAATATCAGTTGAGTTGTTCACCCTTAACTTAATGTACTGAGCACAGTGAGTTCGCAGTGCAGAGATCATCTCCAAAACCCTCCCTGAAGGTTTGCACACAGCACATTCTGCATTTACCTTGCATGGTGAAAGCTGATTTGAGCCAGTTTTGTGCCCTCTTGGCACAAAAAGTCTGATAATGGTACTCACAGACATCGGACACTCCATCTTTAGAGTCAGCAAGGTCCCCTGGTCACTTCTGAGAAAACTGGATGCAAGCTCCTATGCTTCTGCATTCTCAGAAAAAAAAATTAATCAATTTTATGTTTATCTTTGTTCCCTTCACATAAATATTAGGTGTCACAGGTTTGCCTGACTTGCAAGTGTAGCAGAAGTGTTGCTGCCCAGTTGGGCATGCAGACCAGCCAGTGGCCTGTGTCTACGAGCCTGAAGGATTGATGCTGTTTTACCTATGCCAGTGAGCCTCACTCCAGTCTGTGCTTCAATTTTCCACTGCACTTTTTTAGGGATATTGTTGTTAACCCAAGCCAGTGCAGACAATATCCATCTTCAAGACCAGTTATAACTGATTTGAACCCATCATTTGAGGCAAAGATGAAAAATTAAAGTTTTTCTATAATAGATTGAAAGATTGTGCTGGATTTCATTTATTAATTGTAAAGAAGAGAGGGTTGAGCAAAAACATAACTGTCTCCAGTTATATATAAAACTGCTGCAAAGAAAGGAATTAAGTTTTGTCCATCTCCATGGTGGGTAGAGTGAGAAACAATAGGGAAAAACTTCAAGCAAGATGGCATCAGAGAAAATCCTAATATTAAGAATTGTAAAGCATTGCAATAGGTCTCCTGCTTCACTGCAAGTTTTCATAGAATTATTCTGTTCTCCAAGAGATTCGAAGAGGACTTTCCCAGTCCTGTAACTTTACTGAAAGGCAGAGAAAATTCACAGTTAAAAGTCTTCCTTAACAACAGACTGAAGTGTGAAGACATGGTTGTATGTGATTTGGAAACCTCTTGCTCCTTTGTAAAAGCTAAGTTCCTCCTTGATATGTTTCCTTTGAAAAATCACCTCCTAACCCATATCAGACAACACCGAGGTCCTTAGAGCTCTCTGTGCCTTTGAAAATATCTTCCTTGGACAGATGGTCCTGAGGTCCTTTGCAGAAATGAGGCACTTGAATTGCTCCAGTCTCAATGAATGTGCCGTGCAGGCCTTCAGTCTCATTCAATGTCAAGAGACATTCATTTCCCCAGGTTCAAATTTCTAAAGGTGTTCAGGTTTTACAACAATAACTGAAGCACATAAGGCTTAATTACAAAACTACTTTGGACCTAAAGTCTGAAAACTAAAGGGCTTTGAAAGAATACAAGACATTTTTGGTGCAGATTCTCCAAGATAAGAGGTATTTTATCTCCAATGATTTCACTGGAATAAGATGCTAAATGCCAATAATGTTCTGTACCTAAGTGTCTTTCAAAAAGAAGGCTTGGTTTTCTAAATCACGTATGTGAAAATATGTCCACTGACCTTTATTTCAATGCCTTCAAAAAAACCTCTCAGAGTGTTATATTTTTATCAGTCAGCTCTGTTAAAAACCCTGGAGCTGGGAAGAGCCTGTGTAGTAACTCAGAACACAGTACAAGATGTTTAACGTTAGCTAGAGTTTTGGGTTTTTTCTTAAGCTTTATTTATTCTACAGGTTTTATAGAATTTATCAGAATTTATGTTCTTAAAGTTAAAGCCAAAAGGGCAGCACGGTAACTATCTCTGTTCTTTCAGTGACACTCGGTTTTTCCTGCCTATGTTACCATTTCTAATAAACACCTTTGCACTTTTCCCTGCACAGCACCTTCAACTTTCAATAGGTTCACATTTAAATTACCTTTATATTATTTTCCTCCAAAATCACATTAAGGTCATCAGTGCTGTGATACCCCCAAAATCCTTGACTCTGGCACAGCAGCTGTGTGTGCTCCAGCCATTGTTACTGAGCTCTTCATTGCTGTCTTATAACCCTGCCCACTCAGGGTAAGAACAGTGGTTTTCTTTTGTGTTTGTACAACACTTAGCACAGTGGAGTCCTAGCTCAGAATTAGGTAGGATGGATAGATCCTCCCACCTTAAAAAACAAACAATAATGACCTTGCAAAGAAGGAAAATGTACAGCAGAAATAGCTGCACTGCCAGTTGATGCAAGTCAGAAGGAGGGTATTAAATCTAACCTCCTACAACATCTAGAGTTAATTTGAGGTCCGTGGGATTTTTAAGAAGAAACATGGCCTATTTTTTGGACTAATTAGACAAAAGAGTTCTTGCTAAAATGTACTAAAAATGCATAAAGAACAAAAAAATTTAAAGATTTACATTTCCCAAAATTATGAGCTTGAATAAGCATTTCTGGGGAGGGGAGAGAATCTCTCCTCCTCCTGAATTTGCATAAAACCTTTTAATTAGGATTTTTAATTAAAGCCCCAAGGTAACTCCAACCATTTTCTTTGGGAAAATGGAAGAATTTAAATGCTAAATTCTGGCTCTGTGACTGTCTTTACTGAAATTAATCCTGGGGTTTATGACAAAGACAGCACACACACATATGTAGTTGAGCACAAGGAAATCTGAAAGAGCTGGGAAGGGCTAGGACTGCCATCTCTAAGGGCACTTCAGGGATATATACCCTGAACTGGGCACCAGAATAGCCCCTTCACTCATCCTTTGCATCCTCGCAGGCTTTTCCAGTTGGATTTGCCTTGGGTTCTTTCTTCAGTTCTCTCTCCCTTCTCCCAGTGCAGGTCTGGGAAAGAGCTTCATTTGTGAAGTCTTTGAGTGTGGAGATCCCTGATGTGGCTTTTGGAAAGCCACCTTCAATAAAATTGGTGAGTGAAACTGGATGAGAAGGACCTCCTCCATCCCTTGTGTGAGGGCCTTGATCAAGCATCAGGCACCAGAAGGCATGAGGGAGATCCCAGGAGAATGCTGTTGAGTCAAGACATTACTTGCCAAAGGAGAGCTCCATGCTTTGGCCTCTGCCTGAATAAGGTCCAGCAGAGATGTGGTGAAAAGGAAATGATGTGGTAAAGATGGCACATGGGCTTATACGTAGGGCATGAGACTGAATTAATGACCCCTACAGAGGCTGTGATTTATTGTTCCTATATATAGGCTTCTTTCATGCTTTCCAGGCTTATACTGTGTTTTGTTTTTCTCTTTCTTACCTGAGCTTTGTGTAAAAACTCACTGAAGCAGAAACTGAAACTCCAGTTGTTCCAGGCTTCAGCAACAGTTATTCTTTCCCAGTGAATATTTATATATATTTTCTTATAAAGGAAGCAGATCCACAAGAGGCTATGAGGGAGTGTAATTCCTCAGTTCTCTGTAGCCTAGAGGTAAGTGCAGGGCTGAACATCCTGATCTGAGCAGGAGATGGAGAACATCCCTGAAATTAATTTCCTTTAGGAATGTCCTTTTCACTGAAGCATTGTGGTGGATCTTCCTCCACGAATCCTGTTAGACCTATTCCATTTTGTAAGAAATGGTGTCAAAAAATGGAGATGCAGAATGTAAGCTCAAGCCCAGTGGAGGGAAAACATAGTGTAGCCTTACAGCTGAAACAGGATAAGCTCGCATGTCTATCTTGATAGCAAACCAAACCCGTATCACCACAGCTTGAAGCTACAGGCAGGATGTGCAATGGCCGTGGGTAGCACTCCTGTTAAACCTTCAAGAAACATGCATGCTGTTGTAAGAGGCAGCTATTAAATTCCTTTTGTGTTTAAGGGCACAAAGCCCTGGCATCTGCCAGGTAAGGTCCTGAGATCTCTGCTACAAGAAACAGGGTAAATAAGCATGCTCTAAACTCTTTTTTCTGTAGCTAGACTTTTCTGCCACCCAAGCTAGTTTCCTTAGTAATGGTCACCGATACCTCTACCCAACACCACCAGAACGCCAGTATCAGCAGTGTAAACATACCTACTCTAGTAATGTGCTTGCAGAACCACATGCTATACAAACAAAATTTCATCTTGCTGGAAGTATGGCTCTGCAACACTATTTCTTTGCTCTTATAAAGGCCCAAAACACTCCCATCTCACATAGAGATACAGTTCTCATATCTGTACACAGATACAAGAACCATACTCACACCAGCTGAGTTCTGTGCAGCAGGATAGCCAGATATGTCACACATCATTCCCAGGCTGAGTGGCCAGCTTCTCAGCTGTTTCCAGATCTCTCCTGTCACTTCCAAATCTGATACTGGCTTGGAAAGTGCTTGCCCTGAGCTCTATTGATTTCTGTACCCACCTCCTGTGAAAGACAAGAAGAGAAAAAGAAGGATTTAAGTGTGCATGAAGATAGGTTGTTCCTCAAATGAAGCTTTCACAACAGCAGAGGCATCAGTGACAGCTTTCTCCAACAGATTTGTTAGCAGGTAATAAGAGAGGGTGGAGGAGCCAGCACCGCTGCCTTTATGTGGTTAAAAAGGCAATCAACATCTGATGAGGGAATGGAGACTGGAAGCCAGGCTGTGGTTATCTAGTGCTCATAAAATCTTTGGCTTGCTAGAGAGCTGCTGACCACACAGTGAGAGCTGTGAAGAGCACCACTTCAGACAGCAGCATTGTTAAAAATGTAAGTGCTGAAACTTAGCTACTGTGTCTATAAGTACATATCCTGGGCTTTAAGAGACAGCAGCTTCAAGGATTGGTTCCTTGGGTTAAATGAGGGTCTGGTTTCCTGATTTGTCCACCAAACAATGTGGGGAAATTCCTTATAATGTTTTACCCTGTGGTCCCAGCTGTGAGATGTGCCACTAAGGTAGGTTGGATGGAGGTGGGTGAGGCAGAGCCATAGTATTTGCCTGCAGAGCACTAAATTACTGCAATATCATCATCTGACAAAAATATAAAGAGATGCTCTTCTGTAACAACGAAGGGGATGTGGATTATTGCACCACAGGGACAACTCTGGGATCCAGCCATTTGTAGTTAATCAGAATTATTCATCTGTTTGGTAAACTTTTATTTCTTTTGTAACAAGAGGAAAAATTGACTAAGGATGCAGCCAGGAGATACAGTAAACACACCAGCCTGGGAGGCCTGTGCCTGCAAGCTAAGGAGTGTGCCGAGGAATAATATAGCAAGCTTGTTTTCACGTGGAAATGCTGAGTGCAGGAAGTCTGCTGCTCTTCATGTTGAGACTGGTCAATGCATCTCTCACTATGTCCCTGAGATGGAGTGCATTTTAATAGGCTTGGCTTCCATAGTGAGCAGCTTAATGCTGCACCTGACGGATGGTGCTTTGCTATAATGCTGGCAGCTCCTGCCAGGGCAGCATCATGCTGAGGTAGAAGTGTGGTGTCAGCAGCAGAGAAGGGGCCAGCTCAAGGTGTCCATCCCTCTTCCACACACACACACAGATCCTGTCTTCTGAAAGCATTAAGGAAATGGAGAAGAAGAGCAGCAAAGACCTACTTAACAGGTACAGGTGGCTAGTGCTATAGCTTTAACCCTTTGCAGCCTAGCTTTTACAATTGGAGTTTCAACTTTAATGAGGATCATGGTGGAAACTGGCCTCCTCAGTCCACATGGACATTTGCAGGAGTGGCTGAAATCAGGATAATGCCAAAAGCAGATGTGGCGCTAGAGTCTCCGTCTGCCTTGCAGGATATCACAGCCGGTTCCCTAGTTTGGCCCATTCTTACCTAGAGCACTCTCTAATCCGTGGTGGAGTTCCTTCAGCAGTAATCTGCTGTATCATGCCAGGAATAAGATTTCCTCATTGCCATGTCAGAGGGTCTCCATGGACCAAAGGGAATAAGTCTCTGCTGAGAAAGGAGGAGGGACTGTTGATCCAGCATATGGGATTCATGACCTTCAGTTGAATCACAGGAGCGTGAAAGACCACTGATCTCTCCTGCCTGCTGGGCAGCACATTCACTGTTTATTTCCGTTTCCCAAAACTGACCTTCTTTGCTACAGGAACTTGGACGGAAATAGCATGGAAAAAGTCAAGAGAAATGCAAGAGTTGCCAGGTTAACCATCTTTTGATTTCTTATGATAGGTTTATGAAATACTTCTAGCCATCTAGGAAGGCCAGACCAATGGTCTTATGAGTGTTATTGGTGTGTGGGGGGGAAGTAAATCAATCTTGGTCATATAATCAGAGACCTGCAGCCTCGCTCAAAATTATTTATTTATTATTCTCATTTCCTGAGGAAACAAGCCTTATAAAATTATCCTGTCTGCTGCTTCCCAGAGCCCAAGTCTGATGTGGTGACAGGACAAGAGAAAATGGCCTTAAGCTGAGGTTTAGATTGGATATTAGGAAAAAATTCTTCACAGAGAGAGTTCTCAGGCATTGGAACAGGCTGCTCAGGGACTAGTGGTGTCACTGTACCTCGAAGCATTCAAAACCATGTAGATGAAGCCCTCAGTGACATGGTTTAGTGATGGACTTGGCAGTCCTGAGGTAAAGGTTGGATCTGGTGACCTTAAAGTTCTTTTCCAATCATCTAGATGATTCTATGATTCCCCACCTCCTTCCCTGCATAGTTTTAAGTCATCACCTAATTTCAGCTTAAACTCAATTTAACGTTTAAAGATGTTTCAGAGGTAGGAAACTCCTATGCCTTTGTAAGAGCTGGGGGTAGATAAAGGGATCCAAATCAATCATAGAAGGAAAGGCTTCAGTGAGCTGTTCAGTTACCTGGTTTGCTCAGCCTGCCCATGCAGGTCTGCTGCAGAACAATCTTCCTTCTGCCTAGCTGCCGACCTAGGGGCATGGAAAGAGTATGTGAGTCCCATGACGCAGTCAAAGGGGTGGGCAGGCTACGGGGAGTCCTGCAAGTAATGACATTGTGTAGTAATTAGAAAGACAGGAAGCTGGGGGGGGATGCATATGAGCAGAGGTACAAATGCAGGTGAAACAGAGCTTCACTAATCCTGTTGCTCAGAGCATATTTGTGGTGGTATCAGCTGCACTAGCTGCATTCCAATGATCGGAGCACAAGCTAACAGACAGCCGCTACCCCAAAGAATTGCCCCCTGCCAAAAGCTTGCCTGCCATTTCTGTGGAGTCATTTAGGCCTTCTTCCAGTGCAGAGCTTAAGCTTATCACTGATCAAAATAAATTCAATGGCTTCAGCTGGGCTGTTTCCCAAATCAGGCACAAGGTTGCATATCTTGTTGAATCAAAGACTTGCAGAGTGAAGTGAGGATTGAGATGGCATTGTGGTAATTGCCCTGCACAGGCATAAGTGGCCATTAAACCTATTTGGATGCCTTTGGTAGCAAATCAAGTCTGTGTAGTTAAATAGCATGTTGATAGTTCTAGTAACAATTTAGGGAAGTACAGGGCAATATTGCAGATAATGAGGCAATCTTATCTACTTGTCAAAAGTAAAACCTGAAAATTTAAAGGGCCCTATTGTATTTTGCCTGAAAGAAAAAAAGAGCTAGAAGAGACTTGATTGAGGTATTCATAATTATATGAGAAATAGTGAAAATTAATCAGTCTGTGCTTTTCATAATGTCACATAATGGAAGAAGAAGGCGACCCTTAAAATGTAAATTAATAAGCAGTACATTTAGCGTTCAAATGTGTTTAGTGAATTGTGTTACAATTGCAGTGTGTATAAATAATCCACCAATTTCCATAAAACTATCTGATAAAATTCACCATAACAATAGTTCATTTCCCAATTCACTTTTCATTAGTAGAAATCCTTGAGAAACCCAAGGGAAGCTGTGGGCTGGGGATTGTAAATGGCTGCACATTTAGAACAAATCCAAGGGGTGGAGTGACTTCTGTAGCATGTTCTCCCCTTCAGAAATCCACAGCCCTAGGAAGTCAAGGACACTAATGCAAAGGCCGGCTAAAAGGAAGGCAAAAAAGGCCCCACACTGGATAATTTTATAACCATTAGTAACATTTGTGTCTATACAAGCTAAGATAATTATAATGATAATCATATCTTGTGCTTCAGAGCCTAAAGTGATTGCCTGCAGAGGCCAGGGAAGTCTTGGAGAGTTTCCATTGAAAAGAGGATTAGAAATGCTTAAGATTATTTAATTTGGTCATATTGGACATAGCAGAAAGAAGGTACCTATATCCCCTTTTGAAAGCGTTTTCTTTCTCCTTTCTGAATCAGTTTCTTCCCTGTGGATTGACCTGTAAACTGGTATCCCTTTTGGCATCTTCACTTTCTTTTGTTTGCCTTTCCCACCCATTTTGTGCCTGAATCTTGCTATTTTCCCCCTGAATCTTGTCTGTTTCCCAGTGTCTCAGCCCGCTCCTCTCTTGTGCTTGTATAGTTCATTCCCAACGATATCACCCCTTCAGTGAAAAGGCTGTCCTTGCATCTAGTGTCCTCAACCAGACTTCATTAGCAATCCCTGCTCTGACTTCATTTCTCCCCAAGTGGCATCAGCCTGTCTCTTCTTTTTGCATGGAAGCTGCTCTCTCCATCATTGCAGCCTTTTCCAACCAGGTTCTCCAGACTGTCATTATTTCTGTATCCCAGTTTTTCCATGAAGACCCATAGGAATGATGATACTAGTATCAAGCAGGACAGTCTCGTTTTACAGATCATCTACTGCTTAAAAAA
The DNA here is from genome assembly GCA_026283785.1 of Coracopsis vasa. Lineage (NCBI taxonomy): Eukaryota > Metazoa > Chordata > Aves > Psittaciformes > Psittacidae > Coracopsis > Coracopsis vasa. The sequence goes on from JANHGB010030654.1 coordinate 10,673, forward strand.
ACTAAAGGAAGTGAATGAAGAATCAGAAATGCCTCATGTTGCCCATTAAGCATTGCAAGAGTTGCTCTCCTGCTGTTTCACACCTCCATTGCACAATGATTGCATGTGGTACCAGATTCAAATAACCTCTCACAGAGAACGTTAGATGTCTCCACAAAGTGAGGTCTCCACTGATTTTAGTGAACCAACATGTGTAGTAACAGGTATGAGAGAATGTCAGAAATCAGCCTGAGGTGAAGAAGACATGGTCATTCTCCACACTTGCGAAGAAATGAGATACGAAAGATATGGTGTCCTTTTATTACTCTGCTCACAGCAACACAATGAAGAATAGCTGACAAGAAAGGGCTGGTATTTCCCTCCCCATGCAGGAAGATGGAAGTATAGACAGAAATTATATTGCTTTCTGTCACACAATATCCAGGTTTTCTGAGCCTGTTGCAGAAGGTGCTATTGTACAGAAATGCTTGCCTCTGGCTACTCCCTTGCTAGAAGCAGCAACCAGGTGGTGACTTTCTGAGGTTGTGTATAGCAAGACAAAGGAGCAAGCCATGAACACACTGATCCCTTTGAGCCGTTTGCTTTCTGTCTATGACAATGGCTTTTAGCTAAGGTTTCATATGAGCTTAAAGAATCAATTCTGCATTTAGGAGCAGAAGAGCTGTTGATGGGCCTGAATCACACTTCATGCACTTAAATAGTCTGAAGGGGAGCCTGAGCACACACTGAGATGCTGAGCATACCTAGGGCTTCTCCTCTGTAGACTGTGGTGTCAGGCTCTTCATGCAGGCGTGGATGATGAGCAGTGATGGTCTGGGGAGAGAGCAGGGGTCACGGCTTAGCTGACAGTATATACATAGCCTGGGGTGTTGTCAAACTCTTCGTCTGCTCCTACATGCATCACTCCTGAACTAGAGTTTATGCCAAAGCTGGGACTTCGAGCTAGTTCACTTTAGGACACTTCAAAAGAAAGAAAATGATAATTTGGGAACTAAAGGCATCAATGATAAAGGCATAGAGAGTTATGAATAGCAAAAGGAAGGCCGAGAAAGTACTGCTAGTCAGCCTTTTTGGTAATCAAATACGAAGTGGCAGCCGTGGAATGAAATTACAAAGCAACACATGGTGAGTGGATGAAACGTAATGTTGTTTACAAAAGGTATAATTAAACCATGATATTCACTGCTCCAGAGATTGAGAGGGATGGCTCTCCAGGTTCAAGAAATGATTCAGCATTTATATAAATAAAAAGAACATCTGCAAGGACACTAGCTAAATACAATTACAAGGGCTATCAATGCTCATGCTTCAGGGCATGTTACCTGCTGAGGGCAGAAAGAAATTTCTTCATGGTATAGCACTAAAAGGTAAAATGCATTATTGGGCATTGATGGGTATTGGATACCTTATTAGATGGTCCTTTAATCTGTTCCACTATGCAATTCTTTTGTTCCTCCACATTGCAAATCAGTGAAGCATTTAGGTGTGTGCTTGAATTCCATTTTGAAATCAATAGGACTTAAAAACGTTCATAAATGTAAGTAAGTGTACAATTAAGTGCTTTCCAGAATAGATATATTAAGCAGCTACTTAAATTTTTAGATGTATTGAAGTGGTTTTTGGTTCAGGACTGACTTTTCAGTGCCCAAATCACACATGCAGAAACAGTAGCACTTACTGTATCTTATATGTTATCAACTAAATTTGTAGAAACTCTGTACAACGACATGCTGCCAGTTCTAAAATACTTTCACCTTTAATTTCAAAAGCCCATGAATTTGTGACTATAGATCTACAGTTCATTGTACAGATAATTCAATATGCATATAGACATAATCACACTGGTCAAAAATAGTGTCTTCATCTCTGGGCTTTCTTTGGTGTGTATAAAATGAGCTTTGCCATCTGCTATAGTCTCCTCCCTTGTATTTGTGCACTACTGGTTCATCTTGCAGTTCTAGGTAAGGTGGCAGCCACACATTGAAGATCTCTTTGAAGATTTAAGTAAGTTTCATGTTTTGCTTTAAACTTTGAAGCCCATCCATTTTTTATCTTCCTTTCTTCTTAGAAGAGATATCACTCAATCCCAACAGTCCTTCAGGGTCAGCAGCAGGGCTCTGAATATAGGGGAAACACAGTGCTGATCTGATCTCTCTACAGAATTGGGACGTAGTAGACGCTCGCCATGTTGAAAGGGGTTTCACTTGGAGAAGGTCATATGGAAGTATAAAGAGAAGCTTGAGTATTCTTCACAGTCCTTCTCACCATTGCTGGCAGGTGGTTAAAGGGTTTGTCAGATACACGAGACCACTGATGTGGCTGAAGGATAGATGTTACCAAAACCCCAGGTTCTTGCAGCCTATAGTGTTACTCAGTTAAAAGGGTACTTAAAATATCACCATAAGGGTAGGAGAGATTCCCCTCCTGTGGGTCTGTCTTCCCTGTTTTCCTCACTGGACCAATTGCTTCTTGCAGAGCGGCTGTGGCAACTCACTGAGGGTGGCTGGGAGATCTTCAGTGATGTGCAACAAGCAGTAATTCTTCCTCCCAGAGGCTGAGTGTTCAGCCTGAGCAGAGCTCATAGGGATGTACATGCTGAGATCAAGGGAACGTTTTCAATGACTCATGGAGGAGCGGGAACCAGGCCTTTATGAAATGCTAAATAATTAAATCAGACCTCATGTAGAGGTGAAATAGATCTCTGACACTTAAGAATCAGCACTTAATAGCACATGGGAAGGCATAGTTTTCAGACCTATGCTTATAAAGAAAACTATAAATTGAGGGATTTTTTTCTCAAAGAGCTCTTTTTTTCCCCTCGTAATCAAACATAAAAGTAAAGATGTTGTCTGCTGTAATCAGACATACATCTTGAATTGCTATTTGCTTCCAGCTTCATTTGAGATAAAATTGAAACTACTTAGTTTAAATTCACAATCTTAGATACCTATAAAAGACTGACTTGCTGGGAGTGCTAAGCAGATGCTCTCTGCAAATCTGTTCTACTTAACTCATTTCTAGTTTCATGTTCAGAAGGTACCCAAGCTGGTGCCTGACCAACCAGGTAAACTTCTATGATGAAAAAACTGTCTTGGTAGATGAGGGAAGAGTAGTGGGCATTGTCTACCTAGACTTCAGCAAGGCTGTTAACGCTGTATCCCATAAGATCCTCATAGAAAAGCCAATGGAAGTATACACTGGATGAGCAGACAGTGAGGTGGACTGAAAGCTGACTGAATAGCTGGGCCCAGAGAGTGCTAATCAGTGGCACAAATTTGTGCTGGAAACCAGTAACCATTGGTGTTCCCAGGAATCAATACTGGGGCTGATCCTGTTTTACATCTCCATTAATGATCTGGACGATGGGGCAGAGTGTACCCTCAGCAAGTCTGCAGGTGACACAAAACTGGGAAGTGTGGCTGATACACCAAGAGTTGTGCTGCCATCCAGAGAGATCTTGTCAGGCTGGAGAAATGGTCTGGCAGGAGCCTCATGATGTTCTACAAGGGACCCTAGGCACCAGTAACTCCTGAGGGTGGCCTGGCTGGAAAGCAGTGTGGTAGAAAAGGACCTGGGGGTCCTTATGGACATCAAGTTGAACATAGGTCAGCAATACTTCTTTGCAGCAAAGAAGGCCGATGGTATCCTGGCCTGCATTAGGAGGAATGTTGCCAGAAGGTCAAGGGAGGTGATCCTTCTACTCAGCACTGTTGAGGATACACCTAAACTGCTGGGTCCAATTCTGGGACATGGATACACCTAAACTGCTGGGTCCAATTCTGGGACATGGACACAGTGCAGTGTGTCCCTTGAAGTTCACTAAGATGATTAAAGGACTGGAGCACCCCGCATACGAAGAAAGGCTGAGAGAGTTCGGACTGTTCAGTCTGGAGAAGAGAAAACTCAAGGGGGGAATCTCATCAATGTGTATAATTTCCTGAAGGGAAGATGCAAAGAAGATGGAGCCAGGCTCTTTTCACTAGTACCCAGTGACAGAACAAGGTGCAACGGGCACAGACTGAAGTATGGAAGGGTCCCTCTGAACACCAGAGAACACTTTTTACTGAGAGGGTGACTGAGAACTGATATAGGTTGCCCAGGGAGCTTGTGGAGTCTCCATCCTTGGAAATATCCATGAAGTCATCTGCGGATGGTCCTGGGGAACCTGCTCTCGGTGGCACTGCTTGAGCAAGGGGGTAACTAGACAAGATGATGTCCAGAGGTCACTTCCAATCCAACCATTCTGTGATAACCAAAAGCCGCAGGCACAACTGCATGTCTGGGCCTAAGTTGTTCTGTTTAAGCCACCAAAGAGGGGATTAAAACCCTGCTAAAGTAGTTTCCATGTACTGAAAGATTCCCTTTATCCTTTGGGAAGCTCTAGCAATAGTGTGCTAGGAGCTCACTTGCACATGTAATGTTCTTTATAGTCTTAGCAACGTGTTCTAGCTCAGGACTTCCTGAACTTCTAAACCATTAGCATTTCCCAAAGGACAGTATGTACACTTACGATTTCCTTTAATATGGGATTTATCAAAATGTGTATTCAGTGCTTCTGCGGCATTCATGTTTCTGCATCTCCACTTTGCTCCCATCAGACAGATCTCTACACTGCTTTTCTCCTCAGCTCTAATTTTGTGAAAGGGTAGCAGAAGTTCAGCACTCTCTGGGTTAATGCTCAACACAAGCGAAAATCTTTATCTCACAGTGTGTGGGACAAATTGGATTTGAAACAGCTACACAGGGTCATCAGTTCTTCAAATGGACATAGCACGAGTCTCCCATAAACTGAAACAGAGTCGGTGCTGCAGATCCATCTGGAGAGGTTATTATTAGGGAATTTGGGGTGTTTTCAAACGTAAGGATGTAATTTATCATGACTGGGTTTTGTTAGCAGGGAATTTAGACAGTTTTTGTTACTGCAACCTAATAAGTCATTTTGTCAGCATATTTATTTCCTTGGTTGCTGACACCTCCGCAACCCTCATACCCTTTTAGTATCACATGGCAGGAAAAAAACTGACAAATAAAAAGAAATCATTGGTTGTGAACTCACTGAAATAGCATATTCCCTCTGGAAAGCTTGAATAATGCAGCTCAGTAATAAAGCATAGTCCATTAAGGGTATACAGGCCTCTTGCTCGCTCTTATCATATACTGTATATAGAAGGGAGAATCTGTAACCAAGGGAATACATCATGAAATCCTACCCAGCTACATAACCATAGGGGAAACTGGCAGCAGTGCTTCTGGATACAGAACAGGCAAGCGTCCTAAGAGGAAGCCCAGGGTAAATGACAGCAGAGCTGAACCTCCCTGCTTTACTCCCTCCCCAGATATTAGAAGACTTGCACAGATACTTACCTTACCCTAGTCAGACCTCTAGATCTCTGCATTACGTGGAGTCACAAGGAGCTGCTCACTCCCCTTAGAAAAATCAGCTCCAATTAGGTCTTGCAAGATCGATTTATCCTGGTTCAGCTCATCTCTGCTATTGCTAAATAATTTACCATTTATTTGGCAAGTACTTCACATCTTTTCTTGTCCCTCCATCTCCAACCACAAACACAAAGAGAAGGGCAATAAAAAGTGCATTTACTTGTGGCTCTCAGGGACTGCTACATGCTGTGAGAGTCAATGTATTTTGCTTCTACTAGACTAGCACAGAAGCAAATTCCAGGGTTTAAGAGCATCAAGGAAAAGTAACATGAAGCCAGAATAGCCAAATCTCCAATTGGAAGACTATATGTGGAAAAACCCAAGATTTTTCTTTCAATTGCTATAATGAACAAAAACAGTCTTAGGAAGGGAAATCACAGCCCACAGTGGAAGGACTTTGTAAATCAGAAACAACTTCTCAAATTGTTCCTAAAAGCTATGAGAAAACTGCACAAGTACAGAAGGGATCTTCCATTTCCTCTCATAACCACAGTGAAGTTAGCATAAGGCAGCCATGTCCTACCCCACACAGAAACAGCTTGGCAGGACAGCCACAAGGGCAGAAGAGGGTGGATACCTGTCGTAAGCACAGGGACAGATTTAGTTGAATGTGTAAGGAGGTGGCTGTACCTGGCCATGTACCAGGCACAGCTATCCTTCCTGCCCCTTTAATCTCTCCCCATGTGCGACAGGTTCTTGTAGGACCAGATGAAAATTTTCCACTTTTCCACACATTTTTATACTGGAAAAATCACAGTTTGGGTTGGTTTAGTTTAATGAGACAGAGTGTGGGCAGAAAGTGAATGTTTTCTTTGAGTTTTATATTTCATAGGTCAATCAAACTCCAGCAAAACTAAGAGGCTGGCAAGGAATAAATCAGTGAACTAGGGGAGATAATTTTGTAATTCCGATTACTAAGATGGAAAGTAAAATATTGCCAAGGGGAATAAGAGACTTTTTTTTTTTTTCTTTTTTGTAAATTCCTAGGAAAATCCTCATTTCTGGAAAGCTAGTCTTTGGAAAGAGAACCAGAAGTACTTTTACAGCCAGCACATCTGCTATCTTACGTTCTCTCTGATCACATATGCAGATGGCAAAAGGGACAATCCTGGACAGCTGTGGAATACTCCTGAAGGTCATTGACACAAATGATCGACTTCCTGAACCTTTCTTTGGTACTTATTAGCAAAAAAGGAAAGGAGCTACTGAAAGACAGTCCCTGTCCATTCTTGTCAGGATCAGTCAGAACACAACAGCAACATGGTCTCAATAAATCAGTGTAGAAAAATGATCTGCCACCTTTGTTAAGAAGCCCTAAATCCAACAAGCCAGTGAGATGTCGAATACTGAAAGTTATTTTACAAAGGGTGAAAGATTTACAGACTCCCAAAGAGCACCCAAGTCCCTCTCTTCCATCTCTTCATTCAACTTTCCCACAAAGCCAAAATCCAGGGGCTGATGGGTATGCATATGTCTTCAGTATATACACACTGTGAACAGTCTAATCTGCAGGCTACATCACTTTCCTAATGTCTAAAAGCTTAAAAAGAAAAGCCAAAAGGAATCTCAGCCTGGAGAAGACATGACATCTTTCTGCTCCTGCAGAAGCAGTCCTTTCATCTCCACTCTAAGGCTACTTGTACAAAGACTAGAACTGTGTTAGAAAGGCACCTGTTTCTTTCAAGCAGCACCTTGGATCTAACAGCAGGTTAAGTATTTCCATTGGTTGAAGCCTTACAGTGATTATGACCAGCAAGGAGAAAACCTCTTCTTAACCTTGAAACAGACAAAGAAGAATGTTTCCAAACATTGCACCCAGCCCTTTCTTCTTGGCCTGAACACTGCTCTGTAGAAAGTAATGAATAGTTGAAGTCTCCTAAGGAGCCCTTCTGGATGCCAGATCCCCTATGAGGGTGGATCAACTGGAGGTATTCTGGTTCAACACTAGATTTAACTTGTTCAGCTTGGTTGACTTCAATGAACTTACTGTTGGTTTTACACCAGCAAAAGCAGAGTTGGAGGTAGTGCGAAAGAAATCAGCAATAATGGGAAGTGACTGCTCAACCTGCCATTCAGTGGGTTTCTACAAACCAACGACAGGAATGCTCTAGTATAGTTAACAAAGCCATTCATTCCTAATCGTACAGTACTAGTTAAACTGTAATAGTAGGTATTCATAAATAAGCAATTATTTCTTGCTGTGCTTTACAAAAAGCTTGTTGCTTTTCCTTCGAGGTTGAGAGCTGACCAGTCAGAAATTCTTGATTCTCATGATTAGGCTCTGACACTCCTGCTATCATTTCAGTTTTAAGGAAGGTATCTGAGCTCAAACTAAAGGATGGTCAGAGAAGAGCAGGAAACAAGTGGACTGTGTAGGTTATATCCACCTGCCAAAGTAAAAGCTAACCTTGAGCCAGCCTTATTTGTCTTTTCAAACCATTCTGTGTCAGAGAGCAGGTCTCATGTCAGAGCACAGAATCCCTGCAAGGAGCAAATAGGAGAATTTGTGTTCTCCGTGTGGCAGGTACAGGAAAGGGTGACACAGAATTTGTGACAGCTTCCCTCATCCCTGGGAATTCACAGTACAGTTTTGTATCAGCTCAAAGTGAAAACTAAGAACAGTAGGAGAGACAGAGCTAGAAAAAAGCCTTGGCTTTGGGTGCCTGTATCTGAAGCCAGGATATTGTCCTAGCAGTATATTTACCATGTTCATAATTAAACCCCTAAGTGCCAGCTGAACTGGAAATCATGCTGTGTGGTGCCTCTCCTACCGTCTGAATGACTGTTAGACAGTTGGCACTGCTTTGACACAAAAATGCAGTCCATCATAGGTCCATTCATCTGTCATCTGTTGCCTGCTTGTCTCTTTTCCCATTTAGCTGTGTACAAGATGAAATGCTTTCCTCCTGCTGCTTGTCTGGGGTTTTTTACACTTCATTTTCTTTGCTGTTTTTTATGTACTCACAATGAAATAGCCACATAGAGTCACAATGCCAGGCATAATAGTGGATTGAATCTATATTGACTTAAGAAATATACAGCCATTTTAGTATTTTTCCTTTCTCTTTCTCATTACAAATCTGAAATGAACATATCAGTTAGTCTCTTCCCCCCTCCCTTCACTTTAAATTACTAGTGGGAGAGCAGGGGAAAACTTACCAGTCATTGTTACATGTTCATTACTGTGACATATTAAGGAGAGAGCCAAAGTAATGATAGAGTAACGCAGCCAAAGAAAATTACCTGTATTATATTGTCACAGGTGATTGAGACACAGTTACATGCATACAAAACCACATAAACTGTTTAAAGAGCAAGTAATTATGGGGCCAGGGGACAAGGAGTTTTAGATAAATACTCTCATGAATTATTTACTATAAGACTGTGGAAGATTTTTTTCCTGAAAATAATTGCAAAAAGTAGCCACAACTCCGGCTATTTGCTGAGCTGCCCTGCAGTAATGAGTGAGTGTGTATATATTTCTGTTCTGAACTATGTCAGACCTGTCTGACCCACTCTGGCAGTTCTCATTTTGTCTCTTTTTCTCCTCAGTGCTGAAGAAAATAAAATAAATGTTTATCTCTTAATTTAACTTCTATGTGACCCTCTTGATTTGTAAGGACAGAAAACTCCCAGAACTTGGAATATTGCCTTCTGCCCTTCTGGTGTGTTTTTGAATACCACATGATAGCCCCTGAAGCCTGACTCTTCCATGAAACTTTCTCCTTTTCAGCCAGTGAAAATGATAAAGAAACTTTTGAGATCTCCTAGAGTATCCGTGATTCATCATGAGCCATGATGCCTTAATTTCGGAGTACCCTAAACATGAAGGTTAAACTCATCTTTTGTTTCTTTAAGGAAATATCTGGGATTGGGTGTGCAAATACTTTCAGGCATCAGAAGACTTAAGGAAATACTCAATGGGATCTTTAAGAGTTCCTGATGTGGTTAGGCACAGGATTCATATCACAGACACATAAATATCAGGTACCTAATTTAAGCACCCCCTCCAGCTCATTCAGTATCAGTGGAACCAGAGGACTCCAACAGAGGAACATTCTGTCCACTAAATGAAAGGTGAGAAGAACGCTCATGTCTGTCCCATAACCAGAGATGCCCATGTTTTTCTGAGGTTAAGTGGGACGAATCCCACCTCAATGGCAGGTCTGTGAGGATGCCTGCCCCTCAGCCACTCTGCACCATGGCAGTTCTGAAGCAGCAGTGCCTCTGCCCATGTGTAAACCAAGTGCATGCACTAATCTTGCACTACCACATATCACCCTGTGCAGGATAAGTTTTGGGAAGAAACAGGGAATGCCCAGAAGATGTGTGTTATGGGATGCCGCAGTAGTGTCAGTGTGCAGCTCCCATCTGGACAAAGCCAGTCTTAAGCAAAATATTTCTTCATTAACTAGTCTTTCCCACCTCTGATTTGCCCCCCCCCCCAGAACCAGTAGCACTAGAGGCCTCTATTGTGGTGCCTGGGAGGCACCCGAGCAGGCAGACCCTGTGACAAACCTCAGTGGGCATCCAGATGGGCACCTCCTGCTCCTGACAACCACAGGTGGACATCCCTTGGGTCATGCTCATCATGGCACATATTCTTTTCTCTCCAGCCTCTTTATCTGTTTCTGGAATTGTATCTCTGCAAAATAACCAGAGTATGTTTTGGACAAAAGTGAAGTAACTCAGGAAAAAGGAAAATAATTAGGTTCATGGACAAGTGACTCCTGCATGCTCATTGTGCTATGGGCACTGATTTTCTGCAGTAAATCTGTGTACAAAGATGAAGATGCTACCTCTTACAGATACTCTGACACAAAGTTCATCAAAGCTTGAAAAACTACCTTATTGCTACCAAAATTTATCAGACCGCATGCCAAACCCTCACTGGCTCTCACCCAGATTCCAAGCTACCTGAGGAATTACTAGTTTCAAAGCTTCTTTAGATCTTGTCATCTGCGTCTAGCTCACCATGTATGTAGGTAAGATTCACGGTTCCTCACAAAGGAGATGGGATCTGACTCCAGGGTTCCCTCTCCTATTCTAATAATGCAAATTGTTAATGACTGTAATGAGGGTTGGTTGGGAGTGGGTTTTTTTGCTGTTAAATATATTGAACTGAAAATCATCAGAAAATAACTTTTTGTTTGTTTTTGAAACAAAAAGTGTAAGTTAAAAAAATTATTTATGAAATTTTCAGTGAAGGAATAGGGTCACAACACCAGGGCTATGTAAGAGACAGGGCAGTCAAAATCAATTCAAGATATGTAAAAATTATTAAAGTGAAACATTTCTCTCTCAGTTGAACTACTTTTTGTGTATGGGGAAGGACTCTCGCTATGAACATTTTCAAGAGATTGAGTTCCCTATTTCTGCTTAGGTTAGGTTAGGAAAAATTCTGGAGTGTCAAAAAATATTATGGGATTTGAAGGGTTTCCCACTTACATCATTAAAGAGAAAAAAGCAGAACTGATTTACTCATATTTAATTTGAACGACATAAACTCCCGCCTGCACTGACTAGAACACCAGCATGGTGATTTTACATGTTATACTTATTATTACACAGTTAAATTTTCCCAAACTGGCATTTAACACTCTACATGTCACCTTGCTAATGATCTTGATTAACTGTCCTCTGAGAGTTCCTTGCATTCACATTGACACTACCCGTGATACAATATTTCAAGCGGTCAAAATATGCCTTTACAAAAGAGTAAAAAGACAAATCTGTGCCTATGTGAAAGAATAACAAGCTTTTGACATTCACAGACTATAAAAAGGAAAAAAGGAAAAAATAAAAAGAAAAACCTCTCTAGGGTTTGTCTAACAAGCCTAATTCAACAGCTAAAACAAGTACTCAGTGAAGGGAGCAGTGTTCATTACAGTGCTAGTTCATTAGAGGTGAGGTGGCAACTCTTCTGCCACCCGCAGCTGAATCACGCCCCACAGCCTGCAAGGATAGCATGCAATTGCTCACTCGTCTGCCTCTTCACTGATGAAGCAGACATGCTGACATTTGAGACTGGGCATCCATTAATGCAAAGAAGGGCAGCTCTGCTCCACTTCAGGATGCAGTGGAGCAGAGCTACTTTTGCCATCCCACTCCTCCTCTGCCCGGCTCATGTGAGTTAACCTCATCCCATATTTTTATCGTAACTCAAACACAATTCCCCAGTGCTCCACATCCTCCTGGCCCAATGGTACCCCAAAATGGCTGCCTGAACAACTGTGCAGATGCTGATCTGGAGCAAACTGGTGTGGTCCTGCTTCTCCTGCTCCTGATTGCTAGCCTGTCACATAGGATCTGAGCTGCTTAAGCACTCTCTAATCCTTTAGAGAGGCTGAAAGTGAGCTGTCGCATTCCTATTTATTTCCCAATTTCTGATATTTTGCAAGCAGCATTAGAAACATCACTTTCCAGGGTTTCTTGACGCTTCCCTTATTAAGTCTTTATTTTCGGCTTTCACTACCTTCAACTGTGCAAATGTTTCCCATGTGGGATTTTATCTCAGGATAAGCACATGCATTTTTTAAGTTTTAACAAAAATTCGTGAAAAATTCCCTGAAATGAGTCTATGGGAAGAGACAGAGCTATTCTGCAATGTCAACCAGTAGGTAAAACTTTATTTTAGAAACTGTAGTGCCCCCATCCTTTGGAGGAGGGACATAATATTTGGTAGAGGTGGCCTTTCCACTTTCTGCTGTTGCTATGGAAAACTGCTTTTACTGGCAAGGTTCAGCATTTGGAACGTTATATTTGTGTTTGCTACAGCCTTGTTAGAACTTGGCTGTTAAATGCTTGAGAGGGTCGTAAGGGCTAGCTCGGCTCTGTAAGCGTTGCCCTTAAGGAAAACCCGTGCAGGCTCCCTTTGGGGCAGGAAAGGCTCAGCAGCGCTCCAGGCAGACAGGCAGGAAAGCAGTGAGCTTGGAGCATGGTTTTCCAACCTTCCCAGCATGGAGATTCCTCCAGCAAGGAGAAAGTACTGTGGCACAATGTGCTGGTGGGAGAGGAGTTTATGGGGCTCTGTGGGGAATAAATGCACAGAGGAGTGTGAAAGCCAAAGACAGGAGGGAAGGAAGTGAGGAAAGAAAAAGGGAAAGGAGAGAAAACTCCCTGACCCTCTTCTAGCTACTGAGCACGTTGCTGTCTTTTCTAAATTTATTATGCTTTTCTTTAGGTTTTGGAGGAAAAGTTCCAAAATAGCATAAGGTAAGGTCAAACACTTGCTCCAGGATAACAGTAATATCAAAAAAACATATGCTCTGTTGTGTTATCACCAATTAGCAATTGCTTCCACTGTGACAAATGGTCTCTGAAACACCATACTTCCAGGGTAAGGAATATGTAGAGAGCAATTGTGAGTTACATACATCTGAAGTGTTTATGTAAATGCTTATTGTTAATAATAACAACAACCATAATGACAATAGAGAATTCCCTCTTTTGCAGTGTTGTGGTTGCTCAGAACAGCTGTTTTAATGAGACATCTGCCAGTGAAACAATTTAGCCCGAGGATAACGAATAACTGTTACTTAACTGAGACAGTATTAGCATAAACTCTGCTTAATGGGGACACATTTGGCCAGTGAATAGTGATTTCTTGGTATTTATCTAGGTGTTTAATAGTGAAAATTTCAAGCTTGTGGCAAAAATAAAGGAACAAATGAATAGTCATATACTATATACTGTGATTTTTCCGGTTGCTTTAGTTTGAAATACCTTAAAGGAATCTTGTCAGAGAGTGAATTATACAAAACTTAGGGAAACTTTGTGTTGGGTGCTTGGAAATGCTGAAACAAGGTGATCACTGAGGTCTTAATCTTTTACTACAGAAGTTAGTAAAATATTAGGACACAATCATTTGTTTCCCTGTTTTATGGTGTTATTTCCTCTCATCTGAGTCTTTCCATATATCTATTATGCGGGTATATGTACACATGCATGTTTAACAAACCTTACTCTGGATTGTTTCAAAGCTGGGTAAACCAAACATCCAGAATGGCATTTCAGGTGTGGAATTCTGTTATGATAGACTCTGCTCAGCAGAATTCCCAGATTTTTCTAGTTCCTGAATAGATGTGTTTCAGAGTGCTGAGACAACTGCATAAAGACTTTATGCTGTGATGGGCAAGCACAGTGCTATGTTGTGGTCAAAGCTATAGAGACAATTTTTGTAGACTACTGATTGTCTACGCAAGAAGTAAAGGCTTGCTGGTAAGTGAAATGTTACTTCCTTTCAAAAGAGATGCACTTTATGTGTGTGCTGGCTGTCATCCCCCGGCTCTGAAAAAAAAAAGTTAGCAAAGACAATGTTCTTTATGAAATAAACTAGAATAATGAGGTTAGATGAGAGACCAAGGCAGTGTGATTCAATTTATTTGGCCAGACGTATGAATGAAATGAATGGGAGGCATGGGACCTTTGAACACTGTGAAAAGCTATCTACTATTTCTCTTGAGGAAACTAAATGAATCCTTTCTTGGATAAGATAAAAGACACTGTTGCCATATTAGTGAAATAATTTAACACATTCAGAAGAATGCCAGTTAGTTCTTCCTCTCATATTTATAGCTGTCTTTTCCTGTATATAAAAAATGCAGCTTCTGTCTAAAGGTAGAAGACAGCCCTTAGGATCTAGAAGAGGAAGACTTTGGGCACCTCTAAGTGACTGGGGTCTGCAGCTCACAAGAGACATACACACCATTTGGAGGGCAATCCTGACGCCTGCCTTCATTCTGGAACCCAGAAATGATGAAATTGCCACCTGGGAAATGTTAAGAAAAATTGACAATTATTTTGAATGCATTAAAATATCTTGTTTCATTATCATCTTGTTCTAATAATCATTATCTTATATTTGTATCTTGTTTGATTATCGTTATTATCTTGTTTCAATAATCATTATTGATTACTTGATATATTGATACAGCAACATATATGTACTGTTCTTATAGTGGTTCTAGTGTTGGAAATGTCTTGTGAGAATCATTCATAACAGAGACATGT
>JANHGB010030656.1:0-10156 GCA_026283785.1 Coracopsis vasa
ATAGAATCATAGAATGGTTTGGGTTGGAAAGGACCTTAAGATCATCTAGTTCCAACCCCCCTGCCATGGGCAGGGATGCCTCGCACTAGACCATGTCTCGCAAGGCCCTATCTAACCTGGCCTTGAACACTGGTAGGGATGGAGCATTTACCACTTCCTTGGGCAGCCTATTCCAGTGCCTCACCACCCTCGCAGTAAACAACTTCTTCCTTATATCTAATCTGACCTTCCCCTGTTTTAGTTTAAACCCATTACACCATGTCCTGTCACTACAATTCCTGAGAGTCCTTCTCCAGCATCCTTGTAGGCCTCCTTCAGATACTGGAAGGCTGCTATGAGGTCTCGATGCATTTATCACCTTTTACTTCCCAAATTTGTCCATAGTGCAGCTTTTCAAATCTTATCCTTTCTCTCCATTTCTATTTAAAAGAAGTCAAAATGGATATCTGTCCCTCATTTTCAAGGCTTTGTATAGCTTAAGGCTTAAGTCCAAGAATAGAGACCTGAGTAACTGAGATAATATGAACAACTATACTGAGGAAAAGAGCAGCTGTGGCCTTTTTTGCAAACCTTCACCAAAGCTATGTCTACAAAGTGACCTAGTTAAAAATCTGTGTAAATCGCTGTGTGTAACAGACAGTGGATGTTTTGATTTGTGGTGACAGAAAACTGAATATCAAAGCTTTAAGCATCATAATGTTGCATGAATGTTACGTCTTCATTATTACAGCTAATGTGTTTGTTTACTTTTAAAAATGAAGTGTTGTTTCTTAAAAATAGATCATTTTGTGACTGTTTGGGTTCTTCACCTGTGTGACTTATGTAGTAATTCATTGGAATGTTGTAATGAATCATTAACTTTTTGGTCAGAGCTCTTGGATGTAAAGGTTTTTTGTTTTGTCTTGTGCAGCTTTTAACTAAGAACTTGACTCTGTTCTGAACCAACAACTGCTTTCCATTTATTTTGCCTCTTGATACTATTACTTCCCTATGCCTTTTCAGACCGTGATGACAAGTTTTCCATTATGTTTATTTAAGTGTATTTCTCTTAGAGCGTGAATATAGAGAAGCTGCAGGGGACATCCATCAACATATCTACTGAAGATGGGCTGCTGAAAACTAAGTATCTCTATGCAGATTCATCACATCTGTCTTCAGTAACTGGTGATATTCTGCTGGGAAGTATTCATGGTAAGAAGAAAGTACTAAGCAAATTTGTCTGCTTTGAAGGTGTTCATAGGGTTCACCGTAACAAATGGGCTAATGCTATAGACTATTACTAGATCAATTGTGCACAGTGTATGAGCAAAACAGTTCTGTCTGTTAGAGACTGAATTGAAGATAATGAACTTGTATATAGTATGCTGCATTTATTTTTTAAAACAACTTTGTAAGCATACTTATGAAATAGCTAAAAGTTTATTTTGTAGGAGAGAAACATCACACATACTAAGGATGTAAAACTATTTTAAAATTTAGCAATGAAAATTATACTTAGTAAAGAGGCTTCTCTTCCCCTCTCTCCATCCTTTATTTTCTTCATAGAAGAAGTAGCTCTTATTGCATCTGCTAAGAACTATGGTAGAATTTGGTTGTATTTTGTTTTTAGCAGGAATAGTCTCTTGTCTCTGCTAGCACACTATACTAACAGAGTGTTGACAGTTCCTGTTCTGTGATTGGGAGCGGGAGGAAAGTCTCTAATCCATCCACCCTTTAATGTCCTTCACCTAGAACTAAAACTAACTTGATAATCTTTTACTTAAACAGCACTCAAAGTTAGACTCTGGTGTGGTTTTCTAATTTAACAAAGTTCCCACTGAATTCTGCCTGTGCTGTAGTGTGGGTTTGGTGATTTAACATTAAGTAAAACAAACTGAGGGATGTACAAAGAGTGAAAATTACTCGGGTCAGCCAGAGTTCCAGATTTCCAACTGTATGCCTTAGAAACAATTTGCTCCAATTTCGTAGCAGTTTTGTGTTGTCATCTTGCTTGAGAAATTACTCTTTCTTAAAGGAGCAAGTCCTTTGTCCATTTATAGTAAATTTAAGAATTGTGTCTAAACCTGTTGGGTAAAGTTCACTTCAGCATGCATCGGTAGAAATAATTTTTTTCCTTGTTATTGTATTTTGCTAACATGTAGTCTGTATTGTTACTGGTACTTCTGTCTCGGCTTGTTCTGGTTTGGTTTTTCTAACTTCAAACCCATATAATGATGTTGCGGACTGATCGGTGTGTGAGCATGTTCATGCCTCTGTGCACAGCTAAAAGTCTATTTTGACAAAAATGAAATAACTGCTGTAGTTAGTGACTTCCTTAGTAATGCCTCGTTGTTTAGCTGAAGAACAATATGAAAACAAATAGAATTGTGTCCAAATTACACAGACATTTCTTATGTGACTTCAGGATCATTTTTATGAGCTCTCTATGAAATGGGTCTGGAACATCTAATGTTATTTTAGCTGTTTCTTTTCAAAACAATTGTACACTAACACTAGCTTGGCTCTTCTGTTTTTCCAGAAAAAAAATTCCTGCAAAACATCATGCTCCTCAGTCATGTTTTAATAGCAAGAACAAATACTTTTAAAGTGTTTTAAATTATTATATTGCATATATATGCACACAAATGAATAAATACTACTGGAAAAGAGAAACTCATTTCATAATTTTATGTTAGAAAACAAGTGGCCACTTCTGGTTTTTGCTCATAAGGTAGTTCAGTTTTAGTAGTAGTTTTGTTTGTAAACACTTGGAAAGATTGTTTCTTGGGCAGTTAAATCCATTGTTTCCTTATAGCTGACAGGATGCTGATACTATAGTTGGCAGTAGTATGCTTCTCAATACCCTTCTCTGACCTCACCTCAGTACCTCAGTGTCTTTTTTGACTGGGAAGACCCAAATTGGACACAATACTCCAAATGCAGTCTTGTAAGAGGATTTTACGTGCTGGATATGCTTATCATACAGATAGTGATTCATGCAGAAGTTGGTGTTTATCACAATGCCCAGGTCCTTGCCTGCAAAGCTTCTTTGCAAACAACAGGTACTCAACTTTCACTGCCTTACAGGGTTGTTTTGTTTCACATGCCAGACTTTATATTTGCTTTTGATCTGTTCTTCTGTCATAGTCTAGTAACTATTTCAATATAGGAGAGTCACACTGGAAAATGTAGTTACTGAAGTTACTTTATATATTTACACACTAATTAATATATAGGAAAAGGTGATCATATAGCTGCCTTAGTAACCTGCATAAGACGAAACACAAAACGTGCAATGTTTTGAAGGTAGTATGGTATAATGCTTGAGCTTGGCATTCTATAATCCTTTCTGAAAAGAATCCAATATACTAAAGCATGTTCCATAAGTTTCAGCTATGTTTCTGGATTTCAGTGACTGTGGGATTGTAGAAATTAATTTTCTTTTAATTCCTTCTTAGGCATGACTGTACTTTAGCCTGAAATTTAAAATGCAAAGTCAAAGTGGTAAAAAGCTGTGTGGTGGTTTATTTGTTTCTTCTGTGCATCAGAACCATGCCACCTTGAGAGCCTTCCAAACAAATTGAAAGAATGGAAATAATACAGTGTAAAGTGATGCCTTTATTTATATCCCAAAAGCCATCTTTTGCCCCAGTCCTATACTGATCCTGTCTTCCAGTACTGTAGTTTGAAGTTTTATAGTGTTTATGGAGAAGCTTATACATGATAGAAAAGACAACTATTTCTTCAGAAGCAATCCAAGAAAGGAACAAGCCACTGTCATCAATATTCTGTTAAAACTTATATTTTGGACTTTATAGTATTGCACTACAATGCTGAAGTCAGTTGGATATAAGAATCAAACTCGTAATTACCTCTGGTCAGCTCTTTCTCTCTTTGTCCTTGATATGTCCAAAAAAAATGCTTGGCTAGCTTAAAAATTGTAAGTTAAGCACTGGCCTTCATGGGACAACTGCACGACCGAAAGAACACTTCTGTGCCCTGTCATAACAGAGCAGGACATTCCTATCTGCTTTAAAAACAACTTTTTTTAGCTAAATATTTGAAGTGAGCCTATCTCACTAATGTGCTTATATTATGCAACATTAGTTGTATCTGCCATATAAGTTTGTGGTTAATAGGAGTGTGATTTCTACATGATTTAATGGTTTTCAAGGACCTGCTTATCAAAACAGAAAGCAAAAAAAACCCAGAAAAACAAAGAGCAAATAAGAAATCCCCAAGTCCCAGGGGCTATATACAGTCAGAGTGTAATCAAACTTCAGCTCCATGGAAACTGCTAGCTGACAAAACCAGAGACTTTTCTGTAGCTTGTACAAAAATAAGTACTAGTCATGATAATATGGGGAAAAGGGTGGGATAATTATAGTGTGTCTCTTAATAACAGCAAATGGTAAAGCCAAACATCTTTCAGGTTCATTGAAATATGGTTTTGTTTCAGCTGATTTTTCAGAACCCGTAAGTATTTTGTACAGTATGTGCTTGAAATGATGAATTGAAGACTATTGATGATAGGCTTATTTTCTAGCTTTCAGTCCGCAGACCACTAAGAAAAGCACTACAGGTCACATACAGTGGAATGCATCTTACCCTAATGGTTGTTTGCCACTCTGTAATTACAGAAGATAGGAGCAAAGCTTGATCCGCATGCCATTTTTAAAGGCCAGTTCTGAAGTATCTGAGAATTGTTGTGAATAATATGTGTTACTAACTTGGACTCATTTACTATTATCAACCTTTTGTTTTGCAATCTGTTCTCCTGGGAGGATGAGAGTGTGGCAGGAATGACATGTTGTGGTTTAGTTTTTAAAATTAAAGCATTTGTTGAGGCAATTATACATGTGTAGCATACACGTGGAACTATGGAAGTTACTACAAACTTTGTTAGTAGGTATAAGTGGATTTTCTGTTATGAGGTACATCTGTCATCCTTGCAGATAGGTAAAGGGGAAGACTATTCATCTTGAGATTTTTGAGGCTAAAACACCAGTGCCTGTTCAGAGTAATGCAAGTTCATTGGCAGACCATTCTGCATTATGCATGACTCACTTTTGTTCTCCAGTTTCTCCAATGCACTCAGATCTCACTGAAGTCAGTGAAAAGCATTGACAAGAGACCATCATGCACATGAGAATAAGTTTGGAGAGAGTAGGTAAAATTCAGCAAGTCCAGGAAGCAGCCTTTGCAGAAAAAGAAAGGAAAACAACCAGCCAACCCATCCTCAGAGCGGGGCAGGGGGAATATACATGTGCCTATATCTATAGAGACGCATATATTTGTCTGTGTATGTGTCTGTGTCTTATCTATATATATATAAAAGGGGAAAATAGGGACTGTTTATGCTACTAATCCTGTTGAGCTACTTAAATCATCCATAGTGCTGCTGCAAGCATCAGAGAAACACGCAAAAATTTGGCCCAAAATAAAATAAGAAAATACTGTTCTTTAGCCTCACAATGCATCTCTGCTTTTCTCTCTCTCTCACATCCGGTCTGCATCTTTAAGCTTTACTCAGAGTTTTTCTCATCTGGAATCAATTCATTGTTACCCACATGTGTTGAGATTTTTGTTTGTAAGGCAATAATATTCAAGCAATAAATCTGGTTTGTGCTATTTTGCTTCTATATGCAAATGAGAGATACTACTACAACTGCAATGCCCTTGTGCAGGTCCACATTACTTTAGCCTTTGTTACAATTTCAGAAAGCAGTTAAATATGCTTTTAATGTTTTTTCCTTCTCTTCTTAATAGGTAACACCAGCCTTCAGACCAAAACCGGGAATATCACAGTAGGTAAGTTCTACCTTCTCTTAGAGATCTCTCTTTTTCTCCCTCTTTCCTTCTCCTTTCTAAAAGCCAAATATTCACAGGGAAAGTAAAGAGGTAATTCCTTACAGATGTTTCTGCCCTCTTTTCAGTAGCACTGATAGCTGTGTAGCTGAAGGAGATTCTTTCCAAACTTCACTGTCAGCCTTTTGCAGTTGGGCAATGCAGACTGTCTCATGTTTGATACCACAGTACTTACTGGGCTTTGCACAAGTCACACTGAATCTAGGTGCCATCTTCTAGATTAAGATGTGATAAAAGGACACAAGAAAACGCTAGCAGTCATTTTGCCTTTAGCCTGATTCTCTTACGTTTGTTGATATCGATGACTAGCTGTGTTTAATTTTTATATCACGAAGCATTGATCATTGATGTGTTACATATTTAAGGAGGGAAAGCTTGTGGTAATAGTAGTAGTCTTCAAAATATTCTGCTGATCTTTGTTTTCCCTTCAGAAATAAAAATGGCTCATAAATTTTCTTCCAGGAACTTGAACAGAATATACAACAGGATAACTAGGAGTTCTCAATTATGGTACATATCATATCAGTTGCATTTTTGTAGTACCTCAACACAAAAGTAAAAAACTCAAATTCTGGTTATTTCTATGACGGAAAATTGAAGTAACAATCATAGACAAGGCTCAGCGACTCCTGAATATACGTAGAAGGATTTCCCATTCTGTAAATAAATTGATTATGGGCTCAAATCTCAAAGACTTCTGCTTAATGGTAGTAACCATAATCACTCATTAAGCATTGTTCAGGGACAATCTGTACTGTTACAACTCTTCTTATGTTTCTGAGCAATCTATATTAACTTTCCTGGAAAATGAATGCAATACATTCTTCTGAGTTAGTCATTAAACCACAGAATTAAATTAAGCTTGCTAGTCTGTTTTTCTTTCTTTTAAATAAACTCAGAGTATGAAGAGTGTTTAAATAAAGGTTTCTTACCACAGGAGATAGCTTTTTCCATCAACTAGATGATGTTGATTTTCCTTAATTAACCAGGTTCTACTTAAACATTAAGACACATCTTAGAGTTGAATAAATTTCAGTTTCAGTACTGAAAGCACAAGTTAGACTTAATCTTTTCCTGAAGAGCATTAAACATACTTTAGATTTTTATGGCTTTTTCCAAAGGTAAAACACTTCTAACATTCAGTGGTTCAACTCTATAAACTTGAAAAAGAAAATGTAAAGTTTTAAGTGGAAGGTTTTTGTGTATGACAAACACATGCTACAAGGTAGCTTGTTGGATTGTCAAGAGACCTGACAGAGATTTTTTTGATAGAAATAGGAAGAACAACTTAAATCTTCCAACTTCCTTGGCTGGGTTTTCATAGGGATGTAGTTATTTACTTCACTGGAGATAGAATTTTATCAGTTTACAGAAAAAATTAGTTTGGGGATGTATCCTTTGCTTTTGAAAGATTTATTTACAAGTCAAACTTGAGAGTGATGGATATTTTTTTTTTTCTTCAGAATGTTTTGGGGTAAATATCAGCTGCTGGCTTGACAGTTTCTTATTCTTATATAATTCTACATTAAAAAAAGGAAACCAGTGCTGTTCTCTAATCTTCTGCTTTTGTTATTATTCATAGAATATTTTTATTTCTTTTTATTTTGGTGTTATTAGTCACTGACATTGTTTTCCAACCCTGTATTAGAAGCTTCCTACTTGTATCAAATGTTCTATGGACTTTGAATGACTTCATAGTTTGAAACAACCAGAGCTATTTTTACTTCTAATTTAAGTTGTGATTGTTCCATCCCTGGCAGTGTTCAAGGCCAGGCTGGACAGAGTCTTGGGTGAAATGGTTTGGTGTGTGGTATCCCGGCCCATGGCTAGGGGGATTGGAACTAGATGATCTTAAGGTCCTTTCTAACCCAAACCATTCTATGATTCTAAGTTGCTATTTAAACTAGTCATTATAAATCTGAATTATCTTACAAAGCGTAACTGAGTACTTTGTATTTAGAACTAGCTTAATCTTTTAACTTTTTATTCAGTAAATTCATAGGAAAGCTCAGGTTGAAAGAGACCTCAGGAAGTTGCAGAAACATAGAATGGTTGAGGTTGGAAGGGACTTCTAGAGGTCATCTTGTTCAGCTCCCCTGGTCAAGCAGTCTGTAGTCCCCAGCCTCTTGCTCAAAGCCATGTGAGCTGTGAGGTTGCTCAGGGCTTTATCCCATGGTCTGGAAAACCTCCAAGGATGGAGACTGTACAGCCACTCTGACAGACTGTTTCACTGCTTGGCTGTCCTCAGAGTTGAAAAGATTATTCCTTCTCTCCGGGCTGAAGCTCTCTTTTTTTTGATAGATTTTTGGTCTATTATGCTTTCATCATGCACCACTCTGAGGAGTTTGGCTTTGTCTTCTTGATCACCTCCTTGCAGATACCAGGGGGCTGCTGTCAGGTCCTGAAGCAAGCCCTTCCTCATCAGGAGAGGCTGAGGGGTGGGGTGTTCCATAGCCTGCCTATGTTGGTTCTTCTCTGCTGGATTCACTCCAGTTTATTGATGTCTACTCTCTTTTGGGAGCCCCAACACTGGATGCTGTGTTCTAGGTATAGTGTAGTAAGTGCCCAGTAGAGCGGCATAATCCCTCCCCTTAATAACTGGCCATGCTTCAGTTAATACTGCCAAGGATCCTGTTTGACTTCTTTTGTGCCAGGGCACACTGCTGGCTCATGTTCAGTCCTGCTAGAGTTTGCTTATTTCTCAATGTTATTGGTATGGTCTAATTATATATTCTCTACTTTGCTGCCAAGACAAATTTTCCCCTACCAGCTCCAAACCCCATGGCTTTTCCTTACTGGATTACTTACGTTTATCCCAATTATTCATTGTAGAAATGAATCTTCTGTAGTCGGAAATCACAGAGCTTACGGTGGTTGTTTTGGAGGGGAAGAAACAATCTTAACCAGCTTATGGGCAGCAGGGACTTACTCTGGCAAGGAAAAAGTAGAGGCGTATAGCTAATTGGTTTGCAGAGATGGTTAACACAGAATGGTAGTCTGTGGATAGATGTGGACAGCATGGATAGATACTCAAGGAAGATCCCTTTTGATGTGTAGTAGGTCAGAGGCTTATCAAGGGGAAGATATACTTGGCATGCTGTATTATGATGCAGGATTGGGGCTTATAATGATTTTTTTCAGAGCAGAGTAAGTTATCCAGAAAAGACTATGGCCTTTAAAACCAACAGGTACAACTTTAAAATCAAGGTAGAAATTGGATCATTTAGCAGTAAAAGGATCATCTAGACAATTTAGTTAGCAAAGGAATTGTTTTCATGAGAGATTCCTTTGCTTTCTGTGTTACATCATTTGTTTTGCCAGGTCTGGATGATGAGTATGGTAAGGATTGCTAATGATAGTTTAGTGGTATGTGAAATTAGTCTATTTAACATACATTTCAGTTTCTCATTTTTCATGTGATGTTTTTAGAAGATTGCACTAATATGAGAAAATTGACCACTCCTTATCAACACGTTATATTAGACAGCCAGTTAAGTAGGAATTAAACCTTCCTCATGCTTCAGATTCATTAGAATCTTACACTTTTTCCTGTCTTTAACCGCATCATAATATTTTGTGTTTTCCTGTTGAAAACCAGTTTTGTCACTGATTTTAACATGAGGGAGGTCAGTTCTTATGTGCTATTAGGAAAAGTAAATATATTTTTGCTTAGATTTAAGGGAAGATCGCTTTTTAATCCTTTCTTCAGTACTTCATAAAATGAAGGAAGAAGAGATACTGAATCTTGCAAAGGATGTTTAGTTTTGTCACCCTTGTGGACTTTCTAGTGATCTTTAATTGCATAGTCTTTCTCAAGTGATGTGACTTAGGTCTTATTTTTCAAGCTGTATTTATTTTTCATAAAGCTTAACAAAAGCTTGTCAAGGACATCTTGCTTCAGCGCTTTTTTCTCTTCCTGTACTAGTAAATTGTTAAATAGCTGAAGTTGCTGAAGAGTGACCGTCTGTTTCATTCCCAGTAGAATACTTCATTTCCCCTTGAGCTGTCAGTCCTTAGCAAAGCCTGAATTCAAACTGTATGCTTTTTTTCCTTGGTTTTGCCTTCAGTTATTCACATTGATCTCAGCTAACACTGGGTATGTTATTAAAAATAAATTGCCCTAGGTTTGTTCTGT
The DNA here is from genome assembly GCA_026283785.1 of Coracopsis vasa. Taxonomy (NCBI): domain Eukaryota; kingdom Metazoa; phylum Chordata; class Aves; order Psittaciformes; family Psittacidae; genus Coracopsis; species Coracopsis vasa. The sequence continues at coordinate 9,983 of JANHGB010030656.1, forward strand.
CATAACTGTAAAATATGTATTGTCTCCTTTACATTTAAGCTACTAAACTAAGCCATAAGTTTCTCTTTTCTATAACATTATATACTCTTTCAGCTCAGAGCCTCATTGTTATTCCTTTCTGCTCAATACTGCTTCCTCCTGGAGCCCCAACTTTTTCGTATTCCTACAGGCACT
>JANHGB010030662.1:0-30484 GCA_026283785.1 Coracopsis vasa
AGGCAAAAACATTTCTCAAATTGAGTAAAACCAGAGAATGATGCAGCGGGTCTTTCAGAGCTGAGGAAATGTGCGAAAGAAGTAGGGGGTGGTAATTTGGTAATTTCTTGTTTATCAGCAGCTCTTGGTCTTTATGGGTCTAGTTTACTTCCACGTCTATTTGGGGATCTTTGCAAGGTCTCAGGCTCTCTCTGTATCTCCATGATATTTACCCGGCTGCCTGTCACGTCACCATGGGCTGCTCTTTGCCCTGTGCACATCTGGCCACATCCACTTATATCCTGCGCTGCTTTTGCCTCCTGCTTTTCTTCTGTAATCCATGAAGCTTTAAGGGCATTTCTTGTTTTGCTGACCCAGACACTCTTTCTTCCCTCAAAGCCAAAAGACTGATACATTATGCAAGGAAAAGCAGTCTCAATGCCTTCCTTTAAATATCCCAAATTATTGCTCTTCTTCCATGCCCTTTATATGCCCTATTTTCCCACAGTTCCCTCTTGATGCTGGGGATGCTTGGTACATTATACAGCACCAAACAAGACACCACTGCTTACTCGGCATGGAAACACACAGTGCAAGCCTGCATGGACAAAATCCAACCTTTCTTATTTCTAGCCTCATTTGAAGCATGCAGAATTGAGTAACATTGGATGTGTTGTTTGTACAGCCTCTAGACTGGTGGTGTGGTTTAAGCCCAGCCGGCAACTATGTACCATGAAGTGGCTTGCTCATCACTCCCCTCCACACACAGTGGGATGGGGAGAGAATTGGAAAAAAGGTAAAACCCGTGGGTTGAGATAAGAGCAGTTTAATAATTAAAAGAAGGTATAATATACTACTACTAATAATAATGACAAGGGAAATAACAAGAGAAAGCAATAAACTCCATCAAACAACAGTGATGCACAATACAATTGCTCACCAACTACTGACCGCTACTCAGCCCACTCCTGAGCAGTGATCGGCCCCTTCCAGCTAACTCCCCCCAGTTTATGTACCAGGCATGACGTCCTGTGTATGGAATATCCCTTTGGCTAGTTTGGATCAGGTGTCCTGTCTCTGCTCCCTCCTGGCTTCTTGTGCCCCTCCTCACTGGCAGAGCATGAGACTGAAAAGTCCTTGATCATGGTAAGTGCTACTTAGCAACAACTAAAACATTGGTGTGCTATCAGCATTTAACAAGTATGCTCAGACTAAAGCCATAACACAGCACTGTGCCAGTTACTAGGAAAAAAATAACTCTATCCCAGCCAAAACAAGGCAAACTCACTTTTCTCTTCCTTTCTCTGTTCTCTGTGAAAACCACACACTCCTTTCCTTCCACAGTCCTGGCTTCAATAGCCAGGACAGAAGGCAACTTCTTTCTTTGCCTGTCATCCTTTTGGTATGGCTCTGGCTTTGGAACTAACATTATGCTCAGGCCCACTTAGGCTGATGAAGAAACCACTGCTTCCTGAGGTGGTATTTCCATTGCTGTCCAGGATGCATCACTACCATTTTTTTTCCATGAAAGGGGATGTGGCTGCTATGCTGTCTATAGAGATCAGTGCTGTCCCTGCATGTTAGGGTGAGCAGAGGATGCCTCCTGTGCCTACTGGATCAGAGGATGCCAGTATAGGTACCTGCGGTCTGCAAATCTCAAAGGTTCTGGCATGTAGAAAGCAATGAGCAGCACAGCTTACCTAAGCAGCAGCACCTCTGGGCATAACATAAATAGGTTTTCTATAACTGCCCTAGTGTAAAAGGAATGAAATTCTATTTCTGCTTACACAAGAGAACAGTGCAATCCATAGAATATATAAAAAGTAAAAAAAAAACAACAACTAAACAACCCCCAAAACAAAACAAAAACCAACAACAAATTGTTTCTAGCAAATCTAAACCATGATAGTTCTGTTGTGGTTCTTCCTGAGCCATCCACTACATGTGATCTAAGTCTGACTGGCTGCTATAATTTTCAATGAACAATCAAAATTATAGTAGATAGAAAAAGCTAAGTGTTTTCTCTGTTTTATAGTTTTGCTTTAATGCCACCATTTTAAATAAGCGGTTCCAACTTCAGTCAATGCCATTTTAACTGCTCAATGCTTCCGCCTACATCCTTTTAATAAAATAACAGGAAGTTAACACAGTACTCAGAATTTATTTGCATTCTTTTGAAAATGGCATTTGGTTTATAACTGCAACTCAGTTTCTGAGTCCATCTTTCCCTGTGATCTCTTTAAGTCTCACAAGCTAAGCAAAGCCAGGCTATGTCAGTTCTGAGTATGTCAGTATTCCTAACGAACATCTAGGTGCTGCAGAGATGGTAATATGACTCAGAAAGTAGTACACTTGCCTTGCAAGTAGCACTGAAACAAATTCATCATTGTGGAAGGGACAGAAGACTGTAAAGCTGGCAATACCTCACGTCATACTGAATTAAAAAGAAGAGCCAAGTGTCTGTGTTTTAAGAACTAGAAATGTTAATTCCAAAGCCCTGCTGAAAATAAAGTCACGCAATTACATTCTGTCAGAATTATTCCCACATTTTCAGACAGATAAACAATGTTATTTTGTTTTCCACTTCCCATCTCAAACCCCTATGCACTATAAATATAAAAAGATGCTATGACCAGTCTTGTGAGTCAGTGTGTTATTGTGAAGGTATTACAACATCATAAGCAGTACAACCTTTGGTGTCATTTGAAATCAAATACTTAACATCACAAAAAGGACTGAGGCTACTGCACTAATATTTGTGAAATGTTTTAAAATAAACAGTTGAAAATGCTTTCTGAGCATGAAATAGAGTTACCACAGTAAATTGGCTGCTAAGTAGCCAATCCATCTTGTTGGGACTTCGCATCTTCTACTTCCTTTCAGAAAGAATGGGATATCTAGAGATTTTTCTGAGAAATGTTTCAAAACCTCTTTTATTGTTTGGTGGCTAGTGACATGCAAACATCTATAAGACTCATGAGAGAATATTCATCATATATGTCATGATATATGACATATCCTCTTATTTGAGATGACAGTTTGCTTGTCCCCTTCTCCTGAAGTAGTTTTGAGTAGTTACTAAGTACCAACAAACCGTTAGTCCTTATTGATCATCCTAGAAGAAACCATGCCGAAGTAAGATCTACATTAAACAGTGTTTCAATAATTCTAGCACATTATTCTCACTGACCATACCAATACTCAGTAACAAGAAAATACTTGCTAATCTTTGTATAAATGAACTTTTAATATAAGAAGGATGGTCTAAAGCAAAAGGCACTGGAGATTCAGAGGCATGACTCAATTTCTGGCTGTGACGCAAATTACTTGTGTGGAAAGAACGAGTCACGAACTGCTAGTTTACCAAGGGAGCAAATGCATTACAGCTCTCAGTTTCTATGCATAGCTGCACAGTGAAATTCTAACTGAGTTTCAGTTAGAATTTCCCAAGTCAGCAGATATACCCAAGTGAAGTATACCTGCTCCTCTTCTAATACCTACGCACTTAACACACAACAGAATTTAGACACTGTAATCTAGACTAAAGGAAGGTATTTTCTGTAGAGGGGGATTTCCACTCTTGGAATTAATCACCCAAAGCTGCCTTTTTCCATGCAGAAGTAGAGATTAACTCAGTCTTTTGACTATGAAGAATCGCGATCCCAGAATTAGCCATTATCTAATCTAAAACATATAGAAATGTGTGAGAAATTTGTGTTTAATATCCGCTATTGCCAGGGGTAACCTAAGCTTAATTTTGCATCTCTCAAAAGACTGCTTGCTCATGAAGTTTTATAGTAATCTGGGCTGAGAGTGCTCACTTCTCTAATACTTCACGCAAAACAATACATTTGCATGTCCTTTGCTATCGGTGAAGGATTCATTCCATGCTTCTCTAAAATTAGCGTTTGTCTTCTATATGAAGTGCTAATGCTGAAACTGGAAATAAGAGTTCTTTTCTCTCCCTGTGAATGCTCAAAGTTATAAACTATATCCTTCCCTATTCCTTTTGAATATATTATTGTCCATAAAATATGAACAGATCAACAAAAGCGAACACAAACATCCTGACACCTTAGCTTCTTTATTGTCAATGCAAGTTCCCAGAAGATGGGAGAAGCATGTTCTAACTCTTGTTAACAAAGAGTAAAGTAGTGGGTGAACGCCATGCTTTGCATAGATCACAGGCTAGATGACTTCCTACACTGAAACAAGCCAATAAGATTAGAGATGTACTTAGTATGACACAGGTATCCAGGTGCCCCAAAAATGTTTCCTGGTAGAACATTAGAAATTTGAGCAAGCTTAATGTTGAAAGTACATTTCTACTTTGACTCCAGAGCTAGACACAAAATAAGGGAGTGATGATGAGGGTCCACCCCTTGGACTGGAAGACTTAAAGCAGAAGTCGAATGCATGCCAGTTTTTAGCACTGGTCTTTTTTCTGAACACCTATTCCCCATTCACAAAGTATTGCTAAGATTTTCTCCTGGAGACATTGTGAGCATGAAAAACAGTAGCAGCTGCATATCATTGGTGAATTTCTTTCATGTGTATCAGGTGGACAGAAAGCATTTACCCACTACTTATTCATCCAGTTTAATGGTCTGATCATTACTTTAAATAAAAATATTGATGGCACACCCAGGTAACTGAATTTGAAAAAGCTGGTTTATATGGCAGGTATGGACATTTAAAGACAATCATATCCCACCCATCCTGTCTCATTTGGCTTTAGAATATTACAAATCTTATCATAAATCATAGATTTAAGATAGAGGCATACTTCAATCACAGGAATATTTTGTCTGAGACATTATACTCCTTTTTCATTCTTGCATTCATACTTACAGTGTGGCATTGCTGGTTCTTGCAAATAACGAAAGGACATTAGGATCTGCAATCCCTTTTCCTGTCATCAGTAAGCTTCAAGAGTTTCTTGGGAAGGTGATTCAGGTTAGTAGCCAGGAAACTAACTTGGTAGGTCCACTCATCTGTTTGAAGTTATCACCATTAGGTGTCCTAAGCTCTACAGTTCTGAGGATGACTTCAGGAGCTATCTATCCCCTCGGCATTTGATTCTGTACCGTGAATGTATTTATTTAGATTTATTACTGTCATCAAAGATGGCTCAGGAGTACCTCTCCTTCCTCTGTCCTGAGCTGACACCACTAGAAGCAGTACTTCATACCAACCACTAATAAGAAGTGATGTGTTTGAAAGGGCTGTCTCAATTTGTTGAAAAACTTCAGTATAAGACTTAAAGACACATCAAAGAGTATTTTTAGGAAAAAAAAAACAATCCACCAAACTAATTTATTTTCTGTTTGTTTTTCTCACATCTCTCTTTTTTTGTGCTTCATTTCTCTCCTATTTCTACATATATACTTATGTGGATTTTTCTGCTAGCATGGTCTAATGATGCAGGGTGTGCAGAAGGAAGGTGGACCTTGGTTTCTGGTTCCTTCATATTTGAGGTGGTTTCTTGTTTTCCTTCACATTCTTCCACTAGCCCAGGTAATACTTCGGGTGCTGCTCTCATGAATATTTGAAAGAAAAACATAACTATTACTTAATTTATTTTTTACTTGCATGATTTCCCCTGCTCTCTTCTTGATGATTCTAGCAGTTTGGATCCTTTTCACTGACAGGTGGAGAATAAGGTGCAGGACAACACTATCCTCTTATAGCATGAATGCCAGCTATGGATAGAACTTTTTCAAAGCAATCTATGCTATTTGCACTTGTGTGGACACTGGAGCAAGGAAAAAAATGGGGTTTCCTGTCTATCCAGCTGCCAGCATTCACCAATAAATGCTCTTGTCTTCAAAGGCCTAAGTGGGGATGCTCAGGCCAGTTTTCAATTGCACACATAGTCACTATGCTGCTGCTCAGAACTGTTGGTAGGAGGATGCAGGCGGCTCTGTAGTACCCTAAACCTAGTGCACAATGTTGCTCATGGCTTTTCTGGTTTAATGTAAAACTAATAACTGTGACTGCATGTCCTGGTTTCAGCTTGGATAGAGTTGGTTTTCTTCCTAGTAGCTGGTGCAGTGCTGTTTTGGCTTTGGTCTGTGAACAATGCTGATAACATACAGACGTTCTAATTGTTATGTAGCACTTACCCTGATCAAGGACTTTTCAGTCTCTCATGCTCTGCCACTGAGGAGGGGCACAAGAAGCTGTGAGAGAGCAGAGACAGGACACCTGACTCAAACTAGCCAAAGGGGTATTCCATACCCCTAACTAACTAACTAACTAGCTGCATGTCATGCCCAGGCTATAAACTGGGGGGAATCAATGAGAAAGGACTGATCGCTGCTTGGGTTGGGCTGGATGGTGAGCAATTGTCAGTGTCAGTGCATGGTGAGCAATTGTACTGTGCATCACTTGGGTTTCTTGGGATTTATTCCTCTCTTTTTCCTATAATTATTAATAATAATGAATTATTTCTATTACTGTTTCTAATATTATTATTATATTTTACTTTCTTTCAATCATTAAACTGTTCTTATCCTGTGGGTTTTACCTTCTTCCAATTATCCTTTCCATCCCACCGGGGTGGGTGGGAGAAGTGAGCAAGATGCTGCGTGGTGCTTAGTGACCGGTGCGGGTTAAACTATGACACTGCATTATCACTAAAATACACATTGATAAACAGATTTCTTAAATACTCCCAGCTTTTTAAACCTCAGAATCAATACTTTTTACAGAAATGTAGAAATTATTCACAAACTATGAAACAGGGAAACTAGAGTTGACTCTAAATGTAAAATTCTCTTATCATTACAAGTCAGTTAATTTTGCTCTATCCTCCAGAAAAAGAATTTGAACCAAAAAGAACTGAAACATAAGGTCACATCCTCTTCCTTTGACATCATCAATCATCTAACAGATCTTTATTTAAGAGATAAATATCAGAGAGAGCGTTTGGACCTTGTGTTTGTAATAATCCTCAAATATGCTTCTATCTTTGCATCTTAAGATGACTGAAATTCTGTTTACAAGTGGGGAAACAGAGGCATAGGAAGATGAAATATCTTGCTTATCACATGCGAATCAACTCTGTAGATCCTCTTTTCCATTATGAAAAGCACAAATAATTCAACCCCAGATGATTTATTTCTCTCCTAAGAGAATACAATGTTCTCAGCACAACTACCAGGCTACCAACTAAATTTCCCACAGGCAAAGGGAAAATGTGTATAGCTACTTCCAGGATCTTCTTGGGGAAATTATCACCCCAGTATTACTGGATGTTCTAGTTTTTATTTTCCTTTTTCTTTTCTTTTTTTTTTTTTAATTTTCTTTCCCATACTTTCCACATGGTCTTCATTTATTTTGTGGCTGACAGCAACATCCCCACAGATCCTTCCACAGAAAACACTGTGGGTGTAAGTGGTCTGCTGCATGAGAAATATGCCCAGCACCTGCCATTTGAAGGAAACTGAAAACATCATTTCAGCAACATAGAAGCCTAAGGACCCACTGCAGAAAGCACACCCCAAATCTGTTCTTTTGTTTTGCTACACAGCTGTGCCAGCACTCTCCATGCTCCTGCCTCAGATTTTCCCTTTTTTCCCCTCCATTCATTAGGCTAGTACTCCTGGCACATGCAGATCCTGCAACTTGCTGCCACTGAAATCTCTATTCCCAATCCAGATGGTGGAAGGAGGAATTGAACTGTGGTTTCTTTGTGTAGTCACCTCTAGACAATAGCCACTAGCAGAGCCACATGGCAGTTGCTGGTGTATATTTGGTTGACGTTTCAGACCCAACTTTGCACCTTTCTAATCATTAATCAACAATCAGACAAAGGATATATTGCTGAATCCAGACAGCAGCCAATACAGACCTCTAATACATTATGGATTCTCTGTCAGCACATTTATTTATTGTTTGCAGTGTTCTGTTTGAAAATCTCCATGCTCTTTCACTTATTTTATTTATTTATTTACTTACTTATTTCTCTTTAGCTGGATTTAACAAAGCAGTGAAGCTTCATTATTAATATTTTTTTACAAACCCTGAATAGTGGGTTACTTTATATAAAATTAATTTATAATATTATCCTTGTTATTCTTTGTATTTACCACAATTTACCAAAATCTGTAGCAAATATACTGTTAAATGAAACAGAATGTAATTGCACAGGCAGTGTCAGAGTACGTTTTTTTTCTCACATACATATCCAGTGAATCATTTTATCATTATTTAACGCTATAATCAAGGTTAACTATCAGCTTAGAGAGAAATTAATATACATTTGTCTATACTTCCAGCATTCAGAGGGATTTTTCACAGTATCATAAAAGCAAGCAACAATAAGGACCTCACTGTTCTGTGGTTAGACTTTAACACAAATGCATCAGTGGACCTCAGGTTCTGCACAGCGTGCAACCATGCTCTGCTATCAAATTAATGTTAAAATATGTATGTCTTGGCTTCTGATTTATAATATCGTTGACAAATAGTAAAAGGCACAGGCACGCCATAAAGTTTATGGATGGAGTGACGGCATGCACAATGATGTCTCATAAAGAATAAAGGGGGAAAAGTTATTTATTCTTGTGGTTTCAAGAACTAAAATACAGATAGACTGGCTGCGTGCATAGAATTTTTCATAAATATCCCACAGTGCACCCTGTTGTACAGCAGCCATACATTAATTAGAGCATTCAGCAGACACTGCAATGTGTTACACTCACCCAAGTGAATCTTCATTTTTCACATGCAGGGCCTTACTAATTAAAATCAGCTTTGCAATTAAACGTGGAAAATTGTGTTAAACTTTCAAGCGTCGTTTAGGAAAAAATGTATTTATTTTTAGGGTATTTTATTTTGATGCAAATGAATTCTCCATCAAAGTGAGACCAGTAAAAGGGAGGTATGAGGGTTTCTCTTTTTTGTATTATAGATGCTCCTCTCAGTTGCAAGTTGCAATGCTCCACTATCTCTCTGCCAGTACCTGGCCCTGTTCCAATGCTTTTAGTGAGTGCTATCTGTCAAGGCATGAATAATATAGCCCCTAGGCTGTCGGCAGAATCCAAATGAGGCATACATCAGGAAGCAAACACTCGACTTTAGCTCCAGAACATGCTCCTGTGAAGACAGGCAATTATTCACCCACGGCTGCAGCCATGGCAATCAAACTGGTGGGTGAAAAGGTATATGAAATGAAAAAACCCGAACAAGAAATATGGCGCAACAAGCCACAGAAATTCAATAATTTTCTAATAAGAGAGGTATCTGAGTCTTTTAATTTCAAAGTTTGGGATCCTGAATTATTTCACTCACTTTGTTCAAAAATATAGGCAGCTAAACTACAGCATATAATGCCAATACAGCACAAGGTTATGTGGGGATTTCCTAATCAAAACAGCAATGCTAAGCTCTAAGGTATTTATAAATTCAAATATATCTGTTGTATGAATTCATGAATCTTGTGCTTAAAAATTAGAAGATGGTCAAAACAATTCTATCTGCATAATGTAATAGAAATGGAGACAGCCTAGTAAAGCAACAAAGAATGGGCAGTATCAAGAAATTTGGTGGAAAATTAAAATACAATATATTTTATAAGGTTTGGGACAATTCATGCATTATAGATCCAAACATCACGTTATGATCTCTCTTCATTTTTGAGACTCACTTCTTTTTACAAGCCATTCTACCAGTGATTAGTGGAAAAAAAAAAAAAAAATCCCTTGCAAATGCAGTATGAGAACATGAAGAAAAGGCATGCAAAAGTCCTCGGTAGATTAAATGTTTAGATTGGTTTATTTAATCTGAATTTTTATTTTCAACAATCAAATTGAAATCCATGATACAGCGAAAGCTCTATCGGTATTTTAATTTTAAATCTGAAAAGTTTATAATTTGGCCTGAGCAATTCATCCTTCACTGAAATTTGATGTGCATTGTTTCAGTTTAAGATTGTGTTTTGCTTTAATTTCTATACACTGGCTTTATCTGCTTTCAAATATACACTCATATATATGGATTAAAGAACCCTAAATGGATATACACATTGCCATGCTACCAGCTTAAGATTCTTGTTAGGGCTCTTATTTGTTAGAACGTTTTTCATTCTAAAGTATGTGATGTTTGCCAAGTGATTAATCCATTACAGAATGTAATTGTTTTTGTGACTTGAGAAAATAACAAACTATGTTAAATAGCTTTTAAAATAGGCCATTCCATCTAATCAGTACTGCTTTAATAGAACCTAGTTATGATTTTTGTGATGTGTCTATATACCTATTTATATGGCAAACCATAGGCATCTATTTGGTTTATAATGTGTTTTTAAAAACATGCTAACTGCATAGCAACACAGTTTTAATATTTCTAAAACTGTCATTCGCATCTACTCTGTAAATAACATAGGACAGTCTGTGCTCAGTTACTCTAGACTATGTGATTTGCACCTGCACAACTTAGACCAGAAACTGGACTCACTTTTACATTTATATTTGTATCCATAGAATCTGAATCCTGTTGTCTTTAAAGTTGATTAATGAAACCGGCAAGGTTCCTACTAATAGCAGTGTAAGAACACTTGAATCTATGTTTTTCTTCAGACGCTTAGCTGACAGACATCCTGAAAACACAGTTATGGGAACACTCTCCTGGTATTCTTTGAGTAACTGCTGTATACCCAGATGGATTGTTCACAGCTAAAAGTATTCAAGGATCTGGACCAAGCTTAGTGTTCAAAATCAACTCACAGCTCTGAACATGTAAGAGTATTATTCATTATTATGCTGGTATGCACAATGGACCTGAAGACCTACCAAATGAATAAAATAAACAGGATAAATAAAATAAATCAGGAGTACGGCCCAGGGAGAGTCTCCAGTCCTCACTCCTAAGATTCTTTTCTTGTTTCCACCACTATCTGAATGTGTCTATGGCTTTGTTTTGGTTTTGTTTTCAGATCTTTCACAGCCTTTTTTTTATTTTTCTTTTCATTTTTTAGGCCCCAATACTGCCAAGATACATGCATTTCTTTAACTGCTTGATCTGTGAGTAGTTCAGTTGGCCTCAGGCGCCTGGAAACATAAACAACAGGTATTGAAGTCCTACCTTTGTAAACCCTAACATCTAGGCACAGCTAGGCACAGCCTCATGCTGTGCATCATGCACAGCACCAGAGGGCTCATGATAGCTTTGGGTTTCTAAAAAAAAAAAAAAAAAAAGGGAAAGAGATGAGTCTGCTCTGAAAAAAGTAGACACACCACCTAACTATGGCACTCGGGGCCAAACTCCAAACCGGGATGCTGATCTTTTTGAACCTTCTATGCAGTCACTGGAGAGAGGTGCTTTTGCCAAGTTAATTTTAGAGATACAAGCATCCTGCCCTAAAGTGCCCTGCAGAGAAGCCCGTCCATCTTAGATGTCTATTAGCATGCCCAAACAACAAGCTAAAATTAAGCAGCAAACTTAAGAGCTGGGAGCAAAGCACCACCTAAGTCATGCAAGGTTTCGCTTCAAACTAAGATTTGACACAAAGAAATATCCAAGAAGATGGAAATGATAGAATAATGTGTTACCAATGTTATCCATGCTAATACCAGTCTTGTGTTTTCATACTTCTTACAGGAAACATGAATCACATATAAGGCCTTCTTGTTTCCCTAGCTAACCCTAACACTGCAGCTCTTTCATAATTAAAAATACAATTGGGGTACAAAGCATATGATAAAACTCTCCTTAAACTTCTACCTAATTTTTTATCAGCAGCCCTGAATCTGTCTGAAAATTCAAAAGGATCCGTTTATTTCAGCTCAAGTTTAGCATAGTATCTGAACATGGCTTTCACTGTGACATTGGTATTACAAGGATAAAATGACAATGAGCCACACCTCCCCTCCCTGAAATTCCAGAGACTTATAAAAGAAATAGAAATCTGGAGAGCACTGACTACATCTACTGGAAGCAAATGCATTTCATTCCTAATAATGAGCTGATCTGGTATTGTGAATGGAAAGGTCTTAACCTCATTAAAATGCTCTGTAGGTCTAAACAGAATTGAGTTAGGCATCAGCTGAGATAAGCAATTCCCTGAACACATCAAATTTTTAAGACAGTCTGATTCCTTGGAAGAAATGTTGGATGGTCTTTCCCACCCAAATAGAAAAATAGAACAGAGAAAAAGATAAATTCCTTCAGATTCTTTCAAAAACTTAAATTTCCTAGGCATTAGTTGGCCTAGATAAAAGATTACTGCTTTTCTGGGAAATAACTATGTACATTGTAAACCCCAACAAAGAACTTTGAGTTTTTAGGCAAAATAAGACATATATTTGTTAAATATATTTGAATTAGTGGATTGGCAATCAGGGTGACAAGAAAACATAAAAACCCCACAAATTCTTCAGTGGAAAAAAAAAAAGGAATTTTGATGTATTTCCAATTTTTATTCTTTGCGCATCTGCCCAAAATTTCATTTAATTAGCAGCTCTGAGATTCAGTCTGTTCGTGTACTGACATACCAGATTCATGTCAAGAAAGCAAAATATGGAATTAACATCTCAAAACTGCACGTAATCTTCCCAAACCTCACATCTATTCCTTCCCGCTTCCCCCAATGGGTGCTTTTACACAAACACAGGCACATAGATCAAAGTTAGAGTAATTCAGAAGAAAAGTCAGACTTTTTTTTAACCTAAAGATTTTTTCTGTATGTTTCAAGACTTTTGCTATTGAAATCTGCACATAAATTCCATGAAGGGTAAAGAAATGAATGTAGTTACAATCTTGTAACTAGAAAGGACATTACAGTCATGTCATTTAACTGTTGACTGTTTGTGAAATTTCTGAGGGAAAAGAAGGATTTGATGCCATTTATTAATTACTGATGAGGCTTGTATTTACATGAAAAAAATGGACAAAAGAAAACCACGTTTTGAAATAAGAAGTCACAAGTGAATTTAAGAACCACTTTGGTTACTTATCCTAAATCAGTGTTCCGATCTAACCAAATCCTTCAAAAAACATCACCACTTTTATGAGTGAGGAAAAAAAAAAGTAGGAAAAGAAATGTGAATATAATTAAGTTTTACATTGTTTATATGTAATTCAAAGGGATTTTTATATCAGGCATATCACTTTTCTCATTCTAATTTTGAAAGTATTTCCTGGATTTGTCCTTAGGCTTCATTTACTGATAAGAAAAAAGGTACGAGTGGACTGAGTGGCACTGAGTGGACTGACATGGCATTGTTTTCTATCTTTGCCTATTTCGAATAAATGCCCTAACTACAAACATATGATTTCAATTTAATTCATAAAAAAAATGTATGCCCTCATTACAAAGCAGTTATCAAATTTGGTGTGAAATATGTGTTTTTATAAACATCACAAGTGCTTTAAAACCTGAAAAAGTCAAGAATTAAAAAAATCTTAACAGTTTCAGGAGAATTTAACACTGGTTTGATCGCCCTCCCATCTCCCCCATCTAGAAGTGAGATGGCCAAAACATCAGCCATTTTATCTCCTACAAGGGGCTGCTGTATAAAATATGTCAAATGAAATGCACAGCACATGAGAAAAATTCATGTATTCTAGAGCTGTTAAATTTTCAAAATATTGAAATGATTCAGATCATAGACAGATGTACAACACTACTGAACATGGACATCACAGACACAGAAATTTAAAGATTAAGTTGTAAATTAAGGTGAAGCACACACAGTATTTGTAACACATGCTACCTTGATATATTAAGAGGAAACAGCTAAAACCATTTTCTTAACAGGAGATGTCCTCACATATCGCGGTTTAGAAACTTAAGTAAAGGTATTCATAACTATAATATAACATTTGAACCCTAAAGTCTTATTATCACTGATTTGCCTTAGACTTTGACCTTTGAGTCCAACCTGATCATGGAACTTAAAATGTGCAGGAGTTCATTCTCATTCAGTTATAAAATACATAAAATAACAGAAGTCACACTGGCACCAACATGTCAGTAGGGCCGAATTTTAATTTTCAACACATGAACAAGAGAACTGTATTCAAAATTTGGGAGAAGATTGACAATGAGAACATTTCCTCAGCAAAAACATGAGTTAGATTTTGTATGACATTCAGAAACAAAAAGAAAACCTGAATCTGAACAGCTTCTAGAATGTCTAATTGCTATTTTTATCATTGTTTGGTTTATCAAGGTCACGCCAGCTAACTTGTTTATCAAATCACTTCACTAAATTATGAAAAATTACAGGTATTACCTTCTGTGCCTTGCATATTTGCCACTAACATGACCACTGCCATCACAGCCAGGCGTGGGACAGCTGCAAAAGAAAAGAATTAATTATATAGGTGCCAGTCTGCTGCAGAAAGATCATATTAAAAGCAGGCAGAAGGTATTACAGAGATGGAGGGCAACCAAGACACAAAGAGAAATCAAATAACTCAAGGGAAAAAAAAAATAAAAAAGAGGGGATGCTTTTTATTAGCAAGTCTCGAGAGAATTAATTTCATCAGTGCAGCAGGGCATGAGCAAACCACCAATGAACTTGAAAGTGCATTATACCCATTAAAAGGCATGAATTTTCTAAATTGCTAATGGGGATAGATTTTACACTCAGAGCACTAACCTGAACAGCTCTTGTATGGCTGGTTCCACGGGAACTGCAGAGAGATGGAAAATATATAAAAATTTATCATCTATTACAAGTCCCCCTCTTCTACAGAAAATTACCAGAAAGGTTGTGTAAAAGCAAGGGTCAGAATGAATCGTGCAAAGAGATTCTGGAGGATGAAGGTCACCCTGAGCAGGGGCCTTGAGTGATTTACTGAAGCAAGAGACGTACCTCGAACACCTTTGGAGCGTGTGCGATGGCGCTTCTCGTCTGCATCCACCTCCATCTGGGAATAGATTAGCAGGCAGTCAATGTTCTTATCCTGCATGCACAGACTATCAATGCACAGACTGATAGAGTCTCTCACACAATTTATTGACACTATTTTAATTCCACTTTATTCTGTAAGGGGAAGTGCACCTTACAGGGGATTTTTACAATCTTTACATTTATTTAAAAGCAGAAAATGTCATAATTTCTGCTTTAATCAGTCCGTTTGCATGCCCTGCTTTCATAGCAGATTATATGCAGCTAAGTGCTGGCTCTTTTTTTTGAACGGATATTTCTGACATAAACCCCTCATTACTCCCATATATTTTGAAACAATGATTCAATAGATTTCTACACAATTTAAAACTAAAGTCAAGGGGTTGCACACCATAGGTCACTTTCTAAGCAAACACTTTGCAGTGGGAAAGAAAGGAAGGGATAATGACTGAAAAGAAGATAAACGGTCATCATTAGAACTTGAAAGATTTCATTTTCCTTAATATGATATTATGATCTTCGCCAATGTGTTTCATTGTTTAGATGGGTTTTTCAGGAATGTGCTCATTTGCTGCATGTGGCTTAATCTTTATCTTGATTTTATAAACAGCATGCTTATCAGACGTAGCTTCCTAGGCAGTAATAAATATACAGCTATCTTAAACATTTACCAGACAGGTGAAGGGCTGCAGATGAGACCTTGGAAAGCATAAACACTGATCTACAGTAGTCATCATAGGGCCAAATGGGTTCTTCTGATTTTCCATGTACTATTGCCACCATGTATAGTTGCACTATTATACTCAAAGGTAAACTGTATAGGCTACCTAGAGTTTATGATTTTGTACAACCTAAGCAGATTGCACTGAGCCATGTTGAGAGAAAATATATGCAGTATCTGTATCATCAGCTCCTTTAGAGCTGAAGAATGGGATGGCAAGATGGATATGCAGTTGTTCATACATAGAGATGATACTGTAAAGGTCACGAAGCACAGAAATCGACTATGGGGCTTTAGTTCCCCCAGGAAAAAAAATTAATCACTGGTTTATAGCAATATCCTTGGATTGATATCTGCTAAGAATGTCACACATCTCATACAATAACATGGAAACAGATCCAAGGGACTTGCACTTAATCACCTAGCATTCTGTGGTCAGTACCTTAACACAAAGGTGGGAAGAAACTAACATGGAACAAATCAAGGTGTGCTTCTGCAGAGGTCCCTCAACACATCAGCAGGAAAGAGTCAGCACAACAAAATTTGAGGGTGACAGGGATTTGATGAAAAGAAAGGGCTGCTCCCACAAGGCTCTGTGCTACTGTAATTCTGCTTCTTGGTAGTCATCATCCGGCTCTTGGTAGCATTATATATTCTAAAGCGATGATCTTCTAAAATAAACAGACATTACAAAAGCTAATACAACACAAGCATCTATTAGGGGGCTTCGGTGAAGTCTTCTGAAGACTTTGCATCATTTTGAGTAGGTTTCATTTGTAAATTAAGACATCTACATACAGCTGTATGCATACACATTAGGAGCATAGGATTCTATCATCAGCAGCAACAATGCTATCTGAGATACAGTAAGGTATCCCATCAAGCTTTCAATTGCCAGTCCAGAAAGGCATAGAAGGGTACAAGTAAGTCCTCTGCTATATCTGCCAGCCCTCTGTAGATGTTTCAGATATCCTCTGGCATCAGAAATGACACCAGCTACCTATGCTTAGACAACTGAACTTACCTCTAGTTAACATAGCCACTGGAGCTAGAAGAACAATTCCTCTGATCAGCTACTGTATGTTACTTTAGGCTAGACAGAATGAGCCTCTAGACACCTTTGCTACTGTCTAGCTGTTCACTGACTATAGCATGAGAGACTTGGCATAGCTGTAGATACCTACTACCGGCACCTAAATTGAATCTTAAATTTTAACCTACCCACGGTGTCTATCCTACACCTTGAGTTCACACTCTGGCTGGCTTCTGAGCTCCTAAGATTTGATGGTTTTGAAGCTTTTCAAGTTGCAATATCACAGCACAAATCAGCATTTTTGGTACATAAAAATTACCCACTAGATGATGATATTCTTTTATTAATAAGAAAACAGCACATTGTGCTATTCTGCAACTCTTGCAATGTATAAGGACTTGGAGCTGCCGAGAAAAGCAATAAGAAAAAAAAAGAAGAAAAAAAAAAGCAGCTTATAGAAGGTGGAAGCGAGGACAGACAGCCTGGGAGCAATACAAGGATATTGTCCACAAAGTTAGGGATCAGGTCAGAAAAGCTAAGGCCCAGTTGGAATTGAGTCTGGCCAGGGATGTCAAGGGTAACAGAAGGGCTTCTATAGGTATGTTGCTGACAACAGACAGGCTAGGGATAATGTGGGCCCCCTCTGGAAGGAAACGGAAGAATTCGCTACCCTGGATTTGAAGAAGACTGAGGTTTTCAATTACTTCTTTGCCTCAGTCTTTACTGGCAAGTGCTCTAGCCACACTGCTCAAGTCACAGAAGACAAATGCAGTAACTGAGAGAATGAAGACCTTAAGCTTGCTGTAGGAGACGAGCAGGTTTGAGACCATCTAAAGAACCTGGACACGCACAAGTCCATGGGACCTGATGAAATTAATCCGCGGGTCCTGAGGGGATTGCTGGATGAAGTTGCTAAAGCACTATCCATCATATTTGAAAAATCATGGCAGTCAGGCTATAAAAAGAACTAAAAATATCAATGAAATCCAAGTGTTAAAGGGAAATATGGCAATAAGAGGAAATTACTTTAAAATATTTGGAAGAAATATTCTTTTTATTATTTGGAGATAATTAATAGCTAGTATTAATAATCAAAAAAAGAATTTTTTACAAAATAAAATAAAGCAGCTATTTGTTATTTTAAAATCGAAGTTCCAGACAACATTTGCTCCCCAAAATTAACACAGCCTTATAGTTCTCCAAGACATTGCTGTTGATATGTGGTAATCCTGGTATGCTTGGGAAATGCTGGAGAACTGAGAAAAATATTTGTACTTTTAACTGTTTAAAGTAATATTTGCTAAGTGGTGAAGGGATGGTGTGGCTCACTAAGTTAATCTTCCTGATGTTGATCCTTAGTAACATCATACAAGAACTAATATAGGATACAGGATGATGACACAATTAGCACCAGTCAACACATCATGGAAAATCTGTAATCAAACCCCCTTGAAACCACTCTTTGATGATACTTTGAAATTTGTCGATACAGGTAGTTATGTTAGGGTATTATAGAAACATCTTTAAATATTTTGTTTTCTCTTACTGAACATTGAGACAATAAAATAAGCACTTCATAAAACAGCATACATATAATGGTTAACAAATATTAAGAAGTAAAAAAAATCATATTTAATAAGAGCCTTTCTAATATAATTCCACAGATATATGGTTTAGCCCTATAATATTCAGTATCTTCACCCTGAAAGGTTATATGCTACTGAAATACGCAGGTAACACAGAAATTAACAGTGATAAACTATGTTGGAGACAGGCCAGTTACATATAATGGCCTTTATCATTTGGCAGACTTGACTCATCTAAGGAACATGCCAATTCCAAGGTCCTGTACCTATGAACAAAGAATATGGACCATGCTTGAAATACAAAAGTTCATAATCTGTAAGGCAATAACATGTGAAGAGGATCAGATGAGCGTGAGCCATTTCTGCGCTGCTGCAGAATGTGATCCGTAGCTGCATAACCTTTAAAGCTGTATTAACTTTCCAGAAAAGCACTGAGGTATTCAGATACAGTCAGTAACTTCTAACAATAGAGGGCAAGTTTTCATCAGGACTTTATCTATTTTTCTGTTAGCTTGCTGGATACCCTGTTGGAGTCTTCAGGTTTTCAAAGTATATAGATCTAAGGCTATGAGCCTTATCATAGTCTTATCTGAGACAAAGCTCCCAGAAGTTTTGCAACCAGCACTACTCTCCCTATCTTTAGATATGCTTTCATACCTATATGGACTTCCTCAGGGCTGCAAACTGTGAGGGTTCCAGAGCTTTAAGTTCCTTTCCAGGACAAATGGTGATTTTTGCCACCTTGTGGGAAGGTAGCTCAGTGTTTCTGTCCCTTGCAGACAGGTAGTCCATTTTTGCTTAAAATTCCCAGGGCTTCTGAATTTCTTGCAAGAGGACTGGAGATTGTAAGGTTCAGTCTCATTCCAAAACTTCCAGCTAAGCCAACACTTTGATTAGTGAGTTATTCTGGTTTCACTATAGCCGTGATATATCAGAAGTCTAGAAAGCCATGGATGAATCAAGACCTGTAGATCTGGTCTTGCAAAATTTTTCCTTCTCAATTGTTTTCTTACCTGCATTTCTTCAAATCCAAAAACTAGATTCTCAAATACTCTCAAAAATTGTTCACTGTTTACTGAGGCAGAGCATTCACTGTCTACACTACACAAAGGTAGAAGATGTTATTTATGACCTCAAAAATCTATGGCAAGTACTGCTAAATACTAGAATATTACGCAATCCCTACTGCCAATGAAGTATGTTGCTAAAATTATTTGAAATCTTGCTTTTCCCTAATCAGTAGTATTACATATACTCATTATGTGATAAAAGTAAAATGTTCAGAGACAAAAATTCCGATTTTCTGATGATGTAATGAGTTGATTATATAAAAAATGAAAGGCTACAGTTTAACATTTATCTCCTTGTGACTGTCAAGTTACTTAGTAAAGGCAGATTTTCAGCCAGCCTTGATGCAAGATTCAAATTTCTCTAAGACCCCTGTTCTATTTTTATAGCCAAAGTTTGCTCAGCATTTATTTTTATAACTAAAAAATATTATTTCTTCTGTGCGGAAGTTAAAATGAAAGAACTTAAAGAATATTTTTTTTTATCTAATATCTAGAAGAATGAAACAAAGTACGTCAAATGAATTTCCCACAGTTAAAATACTTCTGCATTCTCATAATCAAAGAAGCATGACCTGGAAAATTATGAATAATGTATGTGAGCAAGGTATCCCATACTATATTAGTACTTTCTGAAGTCTTCCTAAAAAAAATTGTAAATTGACCTTATACTTCTCTCCTCAGAACATATCAGGAAAACCCAAATTCTAACATACCTTATTCAGCATGTCTGTGTAATCCAAAAGCAATTAATTTTCTAATAATGATATTTTCAAGTATGTCTCCTGATAATCTAAATAAGTTTTTTGAAGCCAGATATGGTTTGTGAAATACTATTGAACCTATTTTGTAAATGGTATATCTACCAATTACTTCAATGGGTTCCCAAATGTCTCTGTGCTTTATGACATACTCTTTACTACATGAAAGACAATAACTATACTTTTTCAGCATGCTGACCTCCACTCTCAAATAAGAAAAAATGTACAAATCACAATTATAAAGACCACTGTGTAAAACAAATAAGAAAATAACATTCTAAACTGAAAGTGCAGGACATGATTTTTTTGTGATACATCTATAATTTACATTAAGGAGCTATTCCTCTGTTTTGTGCAATTCTCATTAAGTTCCGTGTTAATCTAAACTCATTCACATGATCCAGGAGAAAAGGCAATTCCAAATATTAAGAAAAAACATAAGATTAAGAGGATGCAGAGTATATATTAATACAAATTAACTGAAAATCTAAGTTTATTTTAGACAACTAAAAATGTCAGTGGTTAGCATGTGATTCTACTATGGTACTTAAACTACGAAGTTGTGGCACTATTCCAGAAGTACATTAAGATAGCACTTCATGCGTCCTCACATTGCTTCTCAATGCTCTTCAGCCTAGAATGACCCAGTATTTAGGCACTATGGGATTTTTTATTTTTAATAAATTTATATTTTAAACTATTTGACACCAAAATGGCCACATATAAAGTTTCATATGCAAATGCTAAAATCATGCAACAGGGGAAAATGAGGTGAAAACTGGGGAATTAAAACATGGAGATCAAGTTGGGGGTGTTGGTCGATGAGAAACTGAACATGAGCCAGCAGTGTGCAATTTCAGCCCAGAAAACCAACCGTACCCTGAGCTGCATCAAAAGAAGCATGAGCAGCAGGTCGAAGGAGGTGATCCTGCCCCTCTACTCTGCTTTCATGAGACCTCACTTGGAGCACTGTGCACAGTTCTGGTGTCCTCAACATAAGAAGGACATGGAGCTGTTGGAGCAAGTTCAGTGGAGGACCATGAGGACGATTAGGGGGCTGGAGCACCTCGCATATGAAGACAGGCTGAGAAAGTTGGGGCTGTTCGGCCTGGAGAAGAGAAGGCTGCGTGGAGACCTCACAGCATCCTTCCAGTATCTGAAGGGGGCCTGTGAGGATGCCGAAGAGGGACTTTTCATCAGGAACTATAATGATAGGACAGGGGGCAATCGGCTCATACTTAAACAGGGGAGATTTAGGTTAGATATAAGGAAGAAGTTCTTTACTGTGGGAGTGGTGAGGAACTCAAACAGGCTGCCCAAGGAAGTTGTGAATGTTTTTTCCCTGGCAGTGTTCAAGGCCAGGTTGGACAGGGCCTTGGGCTACATAGTCTAATGGAAGGTGCCACTGTCAAAGGCAGGGGGTTGGAACTAGATGGTCTTAAGGTCCTTTCCAACCTTAACCATCCTATGATTCTAAGTTAACCTAAACCTGCTCTCAATGTGTATGGAGAAAACCTTACCTTCCATATGACATCAGAGCTTATTTCAAAAGACATGACCCTGGTGTCAATGTAGAGCTTCCTATTCAATCTACTGACATTTCAGTTGGATTTGCTGCTGCAACTTTTATGACAGTATATTCCAGCAAATCTTCCTTTCCTCTGGGTTTCAGTAGGATAGACCAAACCTGAATCAGTAACAGTAACTGACCCTTAATTTATGCCTTACTAATCATAGTCTTGTAGGCTAATTGCATTTTAGGATAAAATGACTGCATTTGCGGATGAAGGGAGATCAGTAGATGTCATTTACCTCCACTTTAACAAGGCTTTTGACACAGGATGCTTGTATCTCATTATGACTGTATTTGCATAGCCAGTTCTTTAAAGTTGGTTCTTTAAAATCAGTTCCCAACATTTATATCCTTTTAATTAAATGTGGCCTCTTACTGCTCTTAACAGAGCAGAATGATATTCAGGATCTTGGTTTTGACAGAAAACCTGTATAATTCTCCCAAATATATTTAATGCACTTGTTTCTGATTACAAGATAGATCTACAAGACAAAAGACAAAACCACAGGATAGAAAGTTACTTTAAGAAACTACTGGAATGCTTAAGGAAAAATCAGACAGAAAGGAAAACAATTTCCATGTCCTTTCCAATCTTTTTCCCCACAAATCCATGTGCCTTCTTGGCATAGATATCTAAAATTTAGTTCAAATATTTTTTAAGACCCTTTTCAGTAAAGAGACAAACTTCATAAAATAATTATCGTATTTGAATCTTCCCTTCAGGAAAATACCAACATACAACCAGGCCTTCTTAGAACAGAGTTCCAGAGGGAACTCTACAAAGATAAAATTTACAAGTTGAGAGTACATATTACAAAGTGACCGAATAGGCATGTGTACAAATTAATGACTAGAATATAAATTACCCCTTTGTCCTCTTCCACTTGTGATGAACACACAAAGCTTTTATTAATATCAAGGAGAGTCCTTCTTCCAGAATAATAGGAGAATATATCCTCAGGACTTGTTCTCAAACTTTGAGTAAGAGTCATTTTCCTGCTATAGTGCACAGAGGGAATCCAATCCTTCAATTTTCAGAAGAACAGTGCAAGCTGAAGCCAAATCTGTAAATGCAGGCCAGAATAAGCAGAAATTTGGTTAAACTCACAAGTTCACCAGATACTCTTTTTGTGAGGAAATATATTTGGGAGTCATTGAATTATTCCGGAAGGAAGGCAGGAAACACTTTCAAATATGTCTCATTGACATCATACTAGTTGGAGTGGAAAAGACCCAGAGTGCACACAGCTGATTTGAGCATCATTTTCTTGTTATTCTTTTTTTACATTCTTAAATATGAGGAATGAAAAAGTAGTGTGGAAATTAGGGATAAGAAGAAATGACACTGGACCTACAGCACTTCTTTCTTATGAGAGATTTCCTTTCCTCAGTCTGTGGCTCTGTAGAGATGCTTTGGATCTGCTCAATGAGTAAGCTCTGGGACATGACATGTAGTACAACTAGAATTTCCAACTGGAAGAAGAGGTCTAGATTATGCCCACATAGCTGAGCAACTAAAATCCCTCTGAATTCCCATTGTTTCATAAGCCAATAAAATATTTAGGTTTGTCTTCAAATAATTCATAGGCACTCATAGTATTAGATACCAGGTCCTAGTATCTAATTTTAAATATCTTGATCTATGCCCCACCCCGTGCCTTCACATACAACTATGAAGAAAGGCCAGCACAACTGTGAAGCTGCAGTGCAATCACACTGTCCTTTAACCAGCCTTCAAGTATGGTCCTACACCAGGCTCTTGCTCTGCAAATGGTCAGGATGGGGAGTGCCAGTGCATGCTAACAGGACCATGCAATACTGAAGTCACAAGAACTTCAGTCAGTCATGTTGGGTTTTCTTCCTCTATTTATAAGTAGTTCCAACTGAAGAGGCATTTATTCTTCATATCGGAATACATCTTCAGCTTTGCTACTGGTAGGACTTGGGAACATGGAGCAGCAGCAGCCTTGCCGGTCTTCAAGATGTTGGGTCCGACGTGATCTATTTTCCTCTAAAAATCCTGTTTTCAAATGCAGTGTGTTGAAAAATGACAGGTATATGGCATCAAAAATATAATTCTGAAGTTGAAGCGTGGCAATTTATTATATTTTGTACAAAATAAAAACAGAAAAATAATTTAGTTCATGACAGACCTAAATTTATCTATTATGGAAGCAAATTAGTGAGAAGAGTGCTGTAAAAGAGCACTCTTTAAAAAATATATCAGAAAATTTTATTTTTTTAGAAATTAAGAGGCCTTATTGGACTTCTCAAAACCTAAAGAGTTAAATTTCACCGACATGAAGAAACTAAAAGAGATTTCACAAAAGATTATTAAATCATTTCCATTCCTCACACCTGCTACCTGTCAACAGTAGAGGTTCAAGCTTTTAAAAATGGGGCATGATGCTGTGGGAAAGCCTTGTCAAACGGTAACTAAGCTAAACTTGAGTTCAGGTTACAGAGCAATGTAAGCATGTTCATTTCCATATTTGCTGCACTCCAGTCCTACAACTCAAGGTTTGTTTTTTTTTCTTCTAGACTACTGAGCAGTATCTAATAGCTTATAAAAGGCAAATAAATGTGCAATCTCAAGTCCATTTTGGAATGGATCAAGTTAAATCCCTTTAAACTAGATCTGTTGACAATTCATCTGTGTTTACTTTTCCAATGACAGTAAAACTATTTGTATTGGTCTGGCATTTTCTTTCTGGATCAATGGATATGGAAATTAAACGTTCTGCAAGACAGAAACAGTTCTGATGTGTTCTGAGATATCTCTGAGGAACTTAAAACGACCTCTTTCCCTACCAGATCTCCAGGGAACTGACCTTGGTTTGGATTTGTCAGTGGCTGTGGCTCAAAGAATCAGGGCCATGTTCCATAAAAGAGTTAAATTTTGCATTTCATAATCCACCAATCACCAAAAAAAAACCAACAAAACAACACAAAAACAAAAACCAACAAACCCAACTAGTGTATGTTCTCATGGTGCTCATAAGTAACACAAAACGTTCAATACTTTCACTGTTAGGCTTAAAACCCACTGGATTATATCAGACTTGCAAGGTAGGTGTATGGTCTCTATAAAGAGAGGCTAGTTCTACCCTTAGTAAGCATGCGTAACTTGTAATGACACCAACTGCCTATGCGCACACCCTGAGGTGTGACAGGCTCTAAAATACAGATTTACATTTACCTCACAGAACTTAACATTAAAGATTAATTTCACAGAAGTATATGCTCTGAACAAGCACCAATACCTAAATGCACCTTTACTTAATATAAATCTTATAAGCACACACAGTGGTCTTTTGTGTAGAGCAACCTAATGGAAATTTCCATATTTCTATTTGTCTAATATTTTGTGTGCATGTTTCTATAAGCACATATGTTATTAGCTGAAATGTAACTACACTCAAAGGGCTGTAACCCAATCTTTTCTGTAACTCTCATATAATATATTAGCACTACACATTTTTAAATTATCATTAAAATCCTAGGAGAAAAAAGAACAAGCCAAATGTAGGACACTATAATAACCTATACCAATACTGAGGAGCATGTAGTAGAGTACCTATCACCATATGCAGAAATAGGACCACAAAATAAAAAGGCAAAGCACATTCATGGAAATTCAGGTCAAAGCAGTCATAACTTTAGAGTTTTAGCTTTAACTTTGAATGTTCTAATGACTGTAATCACAACCATGCTGTGTTTAGACCTTTTTGTTAGCTTGAATCACCCACATTCAAGTCAGGCCTAGAGGCCCTTTGAGGGGAAAAACCTCCCAGAGCTGTGCCTGGCAAACAGCTTGGAAAAGGGCGCACAACTGCAGAAACATAAAGTCACTGACTTGTTCCCACAATTCAGCCAGAAGCAGAGTTGTGAGAGTTACAGCTCTTAAAAGCTGTAAACTTAAAGATCATTATGGAAAAAGAGAGGGGGAAAAAAAAGACTTCAACTGTCCCACTTTGCTTGGTAAATTTGACTTCCAGTTCTGCCACAGCCAGTGGCAGGCTCACCCTGCCCTCCCTTCAAGAGGGAATGGGATTTCTGAACTAAAAATACAATGCCTGTTTGCACATCTTGTGCACTTTTTTTTAATCGGGTTGGGGTTTACCCTCCAGAATTTACCTACATTATCTGAGCCTGCAATTAAATTGAGCAGTCTGCTGGTTTACCTTGGACTGATTCCCCCTTTAAAGAGAGAATTTATAAAAACACATATTTTTCTGAATCCAAGGAGAAAATAGATCAGCTTTGAACAAGAAATTTAAACATATTTAGTACTGTCATTTACTCTCTCACTGAGAAGCATACACAGATATGTACGACCTAAGATAACCACAATGGGGTTTTGTATAAGCCAAGTCACCACATCCACATATAGACAGCAGTGAATGTAAGTATGCGATAACATACACACATCCAATTTGTCTGCTTACAAAAACTAGGATATTAGATTTTAAAATCTGGTTTCTAGTACCCCAAACTCATAAATATACCACAACTAATTCACATTCTGAAGTCCACTAATCTCGCATAGCATCCGTATACAACTGTATAGACAATAGTAGTATCCTCACTGGCACTGAATCAGACTGAAAATTAATTTCAATTCTAAAAAAATCTTATGCAGGCCTTGCAGTTTAGTAAGTTATCAGTCTTCACACTGAAAAAAGGATAATAAAAAAATCTCTTGGTCTTTTAAAACTAATTGCTTTTGCTATTAGGCTAAACAGATCGGCTCCCTTTCTTCCCATTCACTACTACACAGCAACGAAAGCTCATTTCTGGTTTTACGTTTTACTTAATCACAGAGATGGTAAGAGTACTATTACAGAACTACATACTATCAGAAATGTTTGTTGCTATTAGCGTGCAGGCCATTATGCTTATCAAAGGGTATGTTATAAATAGCTTATAGCTATTAGAAATGCAACAATTAGTGGATAAATTAATAGGACAGACAAGCAAAATATCAATCATGACACTGGTAACATAATTAGCATAAATTAAACAGGATCACAGATTACTGCAGCTGTTGCATAAAACAAGAGCACCTACTTCAGTTCAATAACTTGCATACTTTTAACACTAAAACTATACTACAGAATGCTCAAAAGATAAAAAAGGACACCACAAGAAAACAATAATGAATATTCATTGGTAGCTCTCTGCCCAAGACTTCTTTACAACAATTTAAGAGGTAGGGGGGAAGGAAAGAAAAAAAAAGAGAGAAAAATAAAGCCTGTATGTATCGGAATTTGTAGTTTAACATGTGCAGCAAAACCCAAAATGACAGGAAGTGTAATTACTGCACAGCAACCTAGTGGCCTATACAAGGCCTATACAAGACCTACATTAAATCAGACCTCTTATTACCAGCATATTTAGCAATTTCAGTGTTCGCTGGAGTTTTGGGATACAATTAAAGTGACTTAAACAGTGTCCCTTTAACTTCTGGAATGAAAGGATGCCCTGGAAGCAATTTTATTTAATTTCTTAATATATATTTTTTATATTTTTCCATTTTCCTTCATTTCTTGCCATCAGTATGACATCAGAGCACCTGTAAATTCTATTACTATAAATAGGGGGGTTTTAAGGCGAATTGAAAAGTACATTAATTCTTAACAAAACACAAAAGAGACTTCCTGCTTTAGAAGCTTATGCTGTTTGAAGCAGTTTTAAGAATTAGAAAGAATTTTGCTGATGTTGTTAAATAATTCAAAATGGTCAAACAAGACCAAATTGATAGAACTGGCCATATTCTGCCCTCAGTTGAAACTTTGCCTCCTAACCTAAGTTAAAACAGTTACTCAGGTAACAGTGAGAAAGAATCTGATTATCTCTGTTCATATTTCTACCATACCAGAATAAAAGAATGAAAACTGAGACTTTCAAAAGTATGTATCTACATCCATAATGTCAATTTTGTGACATACTCTCCTATTAAACCACCAGCCATGCAAGACCAGTGGTGTAAAGATTTTATCTCCTTGATTCATGTTGTAAAGATGGGAAACTGCATCATTAGGTTTTGTTTTGACAACTAGGTGAGAGGACTGAAGTGAATTCTGCATAACAAGAGCATCTTTTCCATCCTTGAGTAACAGAGATAAACCTAGGAAGTATGCATATGCATTATTCTACATACACTCTGAAAGAGTTGATCTAATGCAGGACAAAGTGAAGGTTGGAGCACACAAGTGATTTCCTGTTTTCTGGGCTTCTTTTCTTCCCAAATTCTATGCTAAATCCTTAATATGAAATTTAGGATCTCAGGCACCATTTCTGAGGAGACTATATATTTTTAATACAGTTGTTATACTGTCTGGGTGAGAGAATGTTTCTTGGCAAATGCAAAGAAAGCAGCTTATGAAGAAAAGGGATTCTGGCTCCCAAAGACATTGAAACAGGATGTCCAAAGTTCTGTCTGTTCTTTCCACCTATGGGAAAGGAACAGTGCCAGCAACAGGAGGGGAATCTGCCATTACAAAATCTGCAACAGCAAAAAGGCTTAGTGCTTCTCATTTTTGTGATTTTATGAAGTTGTGACAATCTTTTGAATAAACCAGTAGCTGGCAAGCCTGCAGAAGACCTTCAGAATAAAAAAGGTCAAAATTTGTTCAAAGATTTATCCAAATAATTAATAAAAAACACTGCATATTACAAAGCTATAATGCAAAGTTTTTTATCTGAGCTCTATTTCCCTAAGAGTCGATACATGATTCAGGTATTACATAGACTATTATATATAATGCAACTGAATACACAGATCCTTGAACTCGGCATGTCCCACTGACATAAAAATTGAAACATACTTATTTGTTTAGACTGTAAGTCTTCCAGGGCAGGGCATACGTTTTTACAGCATTTGGCAAAATAAATTTCTGGGTTGTGATTACAGCCCATATGCACTACAGTACTACAAGTAATACCAGTAATAACATGTACACATAGGCTCATTTTTCAAAAGCTGAGCAGAGATATTTAGCCTATCAGCTCCCAGTGAAAAATGGTAGGCAATATATACTCCAGAAGTACTTTACATGAAAACATCTTAGTGTTTTCATGCCAACAGAGAAGAAAGCTACAGGAAGCGAAAATCTAGCTGGAGACTGGCTAAATACAAACACCAGAGCCTGCATGTGTTCAGCTTCTGAGGTCCTCAAGAGAAGAAGGACACAGATCTGTTGGAGTGAGTCCAGAGGATGCCACAAAGATGATCAGAGGGCTGGAGCATCTCTAAAGGGGCCTACAAGAAAGATTGAGAGGGATGTTTTACAAGGGCAGGTAGTAACAGGATGGCAGGGGATGCCTTTGAACTGGAAGATGGTATATTTAGATTAGACATTAGGAAGAAGTTCTTTACTGTGAGGCTGCTGAGGCACTGGCACAGGTTGCCCAGAGAAGCTGTGGCAGCCCCATCCCTGGAAGTGTTCAAGGCCAGGTTGGAGGGGTCTTTGAGCAACCTGGTCTAGTGGAAGTTGTCCCTGCCCATGGCAGGGGGGTTGGAACTGGATGATCTTTAAGATCTCTTCCAACCCACAGAATGAATCTACAAATCTACAAATTTATGAATCTATAATTCTATGATTCTATGATTTTATGATTCTATGATACTAGAATTGCCTGAAAATACATAAGGACAAAAATACCATGGAGAAAAAGAGTTGCAAAAGACATAGTAATACAATTAGATTTCTCAAAAATAGAGTCTTTCTTTTTAACTGAAGATGGTATTATTTAAACTGGAGGGAAGAAATTGAATATTAGTGGAAACAAAGGCAGAAATTGTATCCTCATAACAAGTAATGAAATTACTTAGATTTCTCTTTTTCCTTACTAATTATGCATTCTCAGCAGAATGGGAAAAACACCACAAATTTCTGAGAGCACTAGATTTAGTAGTTATCCTGGAGGTTAAACCAGAGCCTTAGCACTTCCACATGAGTTTAAAATTTATCTTATGCAATACCTATTACTTTTCATTCTTAAAAGCTACGAATTTGACACTCAGATCAGAAAACTGTTACATGAGAATGACAGAAGCCTAGGCTAAACAAATACCCTAGAAACATCTCCATTCTTCTCTTTTAGAGTTCTCCAAAGTTGGTCCACCATAATATGTTTGTAGGATTAGCTGACATTGCCTACCCACAGGAGGCAGTCACAAATCTTTAAAGTCCACCCAGGTCCTAGAACCTTCTGTTTGCTATTGGTGAGGCAGCTCATGGAGCTGAAAACCAGATATTGCGGAATTAAAGCTACAGGAATTTACACGTAGCTTAAACTCTTTGCATTTATGCCTATTTTCAGAAGGTGTACTTATTTGAAATCACTGAGGACATCTATAGATAGCTTATATAATAGCAGTTTTGCAATGATCTTCCTTCTTTCTTGAATTCATGCATCATACCCTTTTGTGAATTGGAGCATAAGCAATCTGAAGGGGGAACTGTATTTTAACCACACTGTGTAACTTCAAATTAAATTTGCACATTTTTTCAGTCAGAGTTTCAATCTCTGTGTCTTTACGGTGGAAAAAAAATAACCACAGGACAGATCATTTCAAAATGCAGTCAGATATTCCTGCTACAACATAAAAGAAAGGAGTAAAAATTAGTAGCAGAGGTTGCAGCAAGCATTATCATTATATGCTACCTAGGGTTATCAGCGCAATTTGAAAAGTAGCACAGAGAAAGTATAGTTGCCCTGATCAGTTCTGTCTTCTGATCTGTTTCTTCATGCTTATTTATTTTCTAAATTATTTTTCACCTTCCAATTTCATTATCTCTTTTGGATGTCTCCATAGAATCATAGAATCATAGCATAGTTAGGTTTGGAAAGGACCTTAAGATCATCTAGTTCCAACCCCCCTGCCATGGGCAGGG
>JANHGB010030663.1:1312-13334 GCA_026283785.1 Coracopsis vasa
TGTTATACCTTAGTTACTGGACTGTTCTTATCTCAACCCGTGGGAGTTGCATTCTTTTCGATTCTCCTCTCCATCCCCCCGGGAGCTGGAGGGGACTAAGGAGGGGAGTGAGAGAGCAAGCCACGTGGTTCTGCTTTATGGCTGACTAGGTTTAAACCACGACAGCTACACAAGCATTTTTAGTTTTCCATGTTTACAAGAGAGAATCCTCTAATATTACTCTATTATTCCATGAGCAGCTAAGGAAGCTCTGGGATCAGAGCAGAATTGTGTATCAGCCTTTGAAAACATGTCTGTGTTAAAATCACTAGGTCAAAAAGAGCCCTTACTGGTTTCCATGTTATATTTGCATAACCAATTTCTTCTACATTTAAAAAGTCATGAAGTATTTTTTCTAAAAATATACAATGTGCAATATTTTCTTTCATTTGAGTCACAACTAATATTTTCTTAAAATAACTTTAAGCATAATGAGTTCCAATTAAAAAGTCACACATTGAGTAAAAATATTAACCTTAGTCTTACCTTGAATACTAATCTATCTATGCAGATATTTAAAATTTGGTATTAATAGTCCTGGTTTCAGCTGGTATAAAGTTAATTTACTTCCTTTTGATTCTCCTTCCCATAGCACAGAGGGGGTGAAGGAGGAGTGAGGTAGTGCTGTGTGGTGCTTAGTTGGCATCTGGGGTTAGGCAACAACATAATAAAGTATATTTCTATCATTATTATGTTTTTGTGCATTTCATAGACGGGTAGACTTCAAAATCAGGAGAGTGTACTGTAACATCAAAGAAACACAGAAAAGTAGTAGGATTTGGTAAAAAAAGGTACATGAGGTCAAGGACAAATGAGAAATTTATTCCACCGCCAACGGTGCCTAAAATATCTGATAATTCTATAAAAGTATTTATCAGGATTTTACAGGTAACATGGTAGCAGTGAATAATGTGTTAGCAGTTTATAATGGATCTCAAACATGGAAGAAATTCAAAGTAGAGAAAATTGTACATTTACACTAATATCTATACTTTTTCAGTCTGTTAGTTCTTTTGTCTATTTTTGTAACTTACAAGATATAATAAAAAGACTTATGAAATTATACAGTTTATTACCTATCAAAACATGATGTGGCTCATCATTGTCAAATACCTTAAATGCTTTTTCTATTATCTGGTTATTTATATCTTAAAATATTTGTAAAATAGTCTTGGGTTTCGTGTGCATTGAACCTTTTCCACCACTTCTTATCAGATCTGTTACTTAAACTTCCTAAAAGCCTTGCCTGCCCTTCTCTGAACTTTTCCTAACATATACTTTTCAGGAAGACGGGTGTTATCTGCTGTACTCCAGTGAATGTTAAGAACATCCATTGTAAACTCAGAATGACAAAAGAAGACCAAGGGGTACAGTTGAGAAACAGAAATGGAGAACAAAAATGACCACTAGAAAAAGCTGGATGACAAATGTAACCAAATTAACCCAAATGACACTGTTAATATTTTTTTAATGCAATTTTTCTCATTGCTAAGTGACCTTTTTCATTCGAGCCAGGTATGAAAGTTAATTCTATTATAAGCTAATGTGTAGAGAGAATGTCTGATTCTTGGTGATTCTCCTTCAGCACAGCATGTTAGAATTTGATATACATTTCTCAGTGACAATAACAGGAGCTGCACGTCTAAATCCCCATTTGCCATCTATTGTCATTACTAAGCACTATCAATAGCGAAGTACGTGTGTGTCTAGTTGCAAGGGCAATTCAGCCTGGAAACTGTTTCTATTTAAATAGTTTATTTATAAATTTACACATAAACATATCCATTATATTTTAAGTAGAATTTCCCTCAGATGACAATAAGAAGTGTTTTTAAAACAGGCATTTGTGAAATTCCATTACAGTTCATCTGGAGCTTCGTAATTTCAAATGAAAACAAATAGGGCTCATTTCACCAGGAAAACAAAAGCGGAGTTCCTCAAACATGCTGTAGCAACTATGCTGGCAGAAAGATTCATTCTGAGTGAAGGACAAGTGTAGCATTCACTGTTTAATTCTCTCTCTAGTTAATTCTCAATATCATCACAATAGTTATTCTACTGCCCTCCCTTAATGCTTTTTCTGGCCTCCTCAGAAGTCAGTTTTGGTTTAATAGATATTGTACACTTATTTCTTCTTCAAGACTCAACTTATTACTTTGGAGGAAGGCATTTAGCACTTTTCCTCTATTGTTATCATATTCAATATTATTATTATCATATTTCTCTATTATTATCATGTTCAAGAAACATGAGTTTCAAAGCTGCGGCTTTTTCAGTCTAAGAGGATGATACAGACCTTTTGTGGCAGTTCATATTGTCTGTTCTGGATGGTTATTTCAAGTTCAGGCTACAGCACACAAAGAAGTACCTTGAAAAGACTTCAAAAACTGCAGATTAGAAAGGTAAAAAAAACCCAAACCAAAACAAAACCAAAAGAGGCAAAGCCAGTGAAAACAGGATAAAATTCATACTGTACATCAACAGGATGATCAGGGATGGCATGATGCCAAATACTCGGTTTAGGATTATGAAGCTAAAATTCACACACTTACAGAGTGCCCTTGAGAATCTACAAATTTTCTTTATCATCCATGTAGATATTAACATTCACAATTGGCGATATACTTCATATCTTTTCTTGGAGAACACTGACACAGAAATTTTCTGATATAAAAATCTCTATCTCAAAAGGACTAAAATTAGAAAAGACCCACAGGTTTTAAAGGACACTTTATTAAAAAGGGAAAATATATGTTCAGAATTATATGTCTAAACAATGTTTACTTGTCTGTTTACTCAGTTCTACTCAGACAAAACATCTTCTAAGAGATTCTGAGAAACTCTGGAAGTGAAGAGAAATCCAGCATCTGCTAAGTGCAACTTGAGACTTTTTTTAGTAGATGTACTTGACCAGTTTATTCTGAATTACTGATGATGAAGAGCTGCTACAACATTGAAATTCTGAATGTAAAGGTAGCAGAAAAGATTTCACTTACAAAGAAGCAATATATCCACATGTTGGGTTTTATTTCTATTGCATCTGACTTTGAGGGTTTTTCAGTTACAAAACCTGTTGCTCTTGTTACTTCTCTAATTGCTCCTACCTTCAGTATTAAGAGCTTCTTTTGGAGTTGCAAATGTTCTTACTGTAAGAAAATAATAGAGGAAGATCTGCCTGAAAGCTGTGATTGTGTTTCATAAACTCTAAGCATCATGCAAGAGTGTACACTAGAAATTCTGAGCAATTCTTCTGTACTTCAGAGACTGACTTTGAACATCCCTTACAGGATCTGAAGTCTGGCATACAGTATTACGCAAGTATGCAAAATCGTACTTTTCAGTACTTTGGAACAGTCTCTTAGTAAAATCTGAGTATGAAGTTCTGATACAATACATGAAAGCATAGAAAAATCTTTAGTAATGCATGAAAGTTGTTTTTGCACAGAAGCAATGAGAACCATTCTTATGAAATTTATTGCATGGGTGAATAGAGAGCCCACTTAATAATACAGACCTTGAGACTCATCAAGGACAGCAGAAAGCTGTTTCTTGGGTGGCTTGATACGAAGGATTTCTTTTAACTGATGCTCAAAGTAAAGACAAATGCACAGTTCTCATTATTTAAACTGAAAATTAACATAAGTATATCCACAGTGACATGGAGATCAGCTGTTTAACCAGCTCTATTCTGAGGTAATTTATATTTGCAGGATTGGAGAAGGAATTAAAACTTGCTTGAGATAACTTAATACTGGAAATCTACAGGTTCATGTCTCTGGCTGTTTGGATAAAAAGTTGTTTTGCTTTATATGAAGCAGGAACAAAAGCAGAAATATCTTTTAATAAGAATTTGGGAAAAAAAGTGTGGGTGTTGGCAAAATATCTCATTAGCAAATCAACTGATTATAGAAAGTATGAGTGTTCACGAGTATTTCTGTAACCAATAATTGCCTCTTTCCTGCACAATTAGGGAGAGAGTGTCATTTTTAAGAGAATGGTAATTTTAGTGGGAACTGCAATAATGCCACTGATTAAAAAATAATAGAAAAAAGATTTTCTTTACCCTGTATCGCAAAGATGCTTTTATTCTTCAAAACCTTCTCATTTTAAACAAGCTACCACATTCCTCTTGCTACACATGGAATTAATAAACAAATAAGTATTTACAATATGCTCTACTGCATATTGTACAGTATTGCACAATGATTCTTCTGAAGGATTAGCATCATTTATAGTTGAGAAAAATAAGCAGATTTTTCACCTGGATAAGATAAGGAATAAGCAAAAGTCCTTTTACTTTATGGCTTTCAATTGACCAGGTCATTTATTTTCTATTCAGGGCAGTCAATGTAGTTTATCCCATACTGAATTTTGGATTATTTCCTTATTGTCCCCTTTCTGTCATCTTTGTCATTTGAAAGTGCCTGCAACATTCTGATCATGAATTTGCTGACAACTACTGTATTCCATTCAGCTGCACTGGGACAGACTTCCAGCAGTTCTGTTTGAATTAGCATCAGTAGATTCTCATGCTCATTCAGACTTCTGCAAACCTTTAAATAGTCTTTCCTCTTCTTTATCCCTCCCACACACATCTTCCATTTACTCCTCTCCAAAGTTTTTATTTTATTTTTTATTTCAGATGTAAAACATTCTTCTTCAGTGAAGTTAGCATGCTTTGGCTTTTTGTACAGTATAAAAGAAATAGGAAAAGGCTGTTAATATGACTTAAAATATATGGGAGAAAGGACAAAAGGAGATTGTTGACTTTGTGGAATTTTCTCAGCTGAATACTGTTCAGTAGTGCCCTGAAGGATTAGGGTGAATAGCCAGTGAGCATAAGAAAATTGTCCTGGGCAACACTTTCTTGTGACAACATCTATGCCTTTCAGCAGGGAGTGTCAGGGAGTCACAGAATATTTAGGGAATCCAGAGTAGGAGGATGGTAGCACTAACATCTGTGTGTAGCCATACAGGGAAGGAGGATGCACCTCCAGAGTTCAGTTTAGGGCAGAAGGCATCTTATGTTACCTGAATTGCCTTCTGGAGGAGCTTACTGCTCTCTGCTGATCACAGAGGGAGACTTGCCTTAGGCACAGAGGTTAGACGGCAAAAGACAAGCAGTGCTCACGCTGCTTAAGAGAACATGTGGACT
The DNA here is from genome assembly GCA_026283785.1 of Coracopsis vasa. Lineage (NCBI taxonomy): Eukaryota > Metazoa > Chordata > Aves > Psittaciformes > Psittacidae > Coracopsis > Coracopsis vasa. The sequence goes on from JANHGB010030663.1 coordinate 6,507, forward strand.
GTTTTCTATGTGTCCTACATAGATATAGATACATGCACAGGTTATTTGTGAGTCTTGCAGATATCGTGGCCTTCCTAGCTATTGACTGCCATTTTCATACTGATGCTGTTTTGCTGGGTAAACTGAGGTAGCTCTGTTGGGGTCAGTGGAGTTGTACTAATTCATGTGAATGGCAGCTCTAGCACATGGAGCACTGAGTGCTTTTAGCTTTTCTGTGGGCATTCTGAGTGTTCAGATATCTTTTTCTCATTTATTTGCAATGTTAGAACAAGGCTTGATATGGCCATGAACTTGAAGGCACCTACATTTGTGCTGGCTAGTTGTTATCAGCCATTTGTCAAAGCTTCACAATCATATGCACTTTTAAGGTTCATTACCCAGAACTGCTTTGTATTGTGGTCTGAACAAACATTTTGTGCTTGTTTCTGTCCCCAATTACAGCCATAAATAATAGATGGATTGTTTTACTGAATACATTATTTGTGTATCAATCAACAGGTTCCCAGATTCACAAATTACTTTTATGTAACTTGAGACATCTGATTTATTCACACTGTTTTCAGAAATACCAGGCATATTTTTCTATTCATCAGAGGATCAGAGACTGCTGGAGAATTTGTATACTGCAGATTTGCATATCTACTGATCCCTTTGCATTCTACCTTAGTTAATAATAAGAGATATTTTATTTTATTTTATTTTATTTTATCTTATCTTATCTCTCTTTTTTTTTTTTTTTGGTGTTTGCCTCCCTCTACCTATTTTTCTCTTCATATTAACACAGTGGTTGATTTACATTTTAAAAGCAAGTTTTCTTTTGAAACTCTCTATGGGAACAGAAGTATTCTTTTTGTGTTTCTGAGTTGCATTTTCTTTGCAGGCAGATAAATGGCAAATGTGGGGAGAATGGAAAAAAGAAAAGGCAATGCCTTTGATTTGTTTTGCAGTTTCTACATCTCCCCAGAAGGTTTTGATCTTTCTGTTCCAATAAAGGGTTCAGTGCCTTTCAGTAAACATATTGGCACCTTATGGGAAGGCATACCACTGCACAACATTCAGACTAGCTCTTTTTCTGAGTGCTCTAGAGTGCTTTGCAAAAACACTGTAGGATTATCAACAGCTACAATATTTCCTATGCATTTGCTTATGCTTTCTATCATTTGGGGTACAGGCTTTAAAAACCAAATCCATTTAGAGCCAAACCTTGCAATTAGTGTGCAAACAAACACTACACAGTCTGATTCTTAGAAATCACACCAGTGATTAAGTGCATTAGGGACAATGCATAACAATTAGCATTAGCTTGTTATTACGTTACCCTTTCACACTCCTCCACTCATACCTCTTCCATCCTTGTTCACAGATTATCTGTCTGCAAGCTTTTTCAAACATCAGGAGTCTTTTAACGTAAGAGACAGCATGAAGTACAGTGGTGTCAAGGTTCATGTTATCTGCTATCTCAGTAAAAATGACAAAGAATGTTTTTCTGGTGAAACTACAGGTTATCAGTTTTGTTATTATTCCCAGAGATAATTCTGGCCCTGTATTTTCCTAGCACTTTGAATACTTTTCCTTCTTTACCTTTCTTGCCTTGTTTTGTGGCTTATGGTCAATTAATAGCTTCTACTTTATTAATTTACTTAATGTAATCTTAAATTATAGTCTAAAGTACCTAACAGTGGGTTTTGTTTTTCTTTTCTTTTTCAAAATATTGCACATGAAAATGCATGAACATGAACTTGACTTTCTTACGTGTTCCAGTGGTTTACTGAGATCTTTCAAACAGGTCTGGATTCCATTATGATTTTTTTGTTGTTTGTTTCTAAATTTAAGTGCTGTGCAATTTTTAACTTAAGTGGAAACCTGACATTATAAACACATTGTATTTTAAGAAATTTAACTAAATGTCTTGTGTTACCTCATCTCCTATGCCTCCCTTTAGACCTGTAAAAGTGCTGGAATTGAATCTGGGTCCATGAAAATCAAAGACTCCAATTAACATCAGCCATGAATATCAAACACTTCAGTTAATACCACTGACCTTTGAATCAGACTTGAAAAGCTATATGTGTTGCTGGCATGAATGGTCAAATGCTTTCTTCAGTGCAGCGTAAAATCCGTGTACCACTGTGCTCTGTATGAGCTTCACACTCACTGTCAGCAGTTCATTTGGGGTAAACACTACAAACCCTGGAACTCTGGAACTTGCTTTTTATTTTCTTTTTATTTTTTTTTCTATATCCTGAAAAGACTCTTTTGTTCTCCCTGGTAATAAAATCTGCTGTATTTTTGCTTTTGGATCAGTTCTGTTTTCTAATACCTGGTCTTCTCTGTTGACCAGTATGATACAGAAGGGGTATAAAAAGTATCCTATTTGTCATATTCCTATTGAGCATTATGCAAAGACATTTACGAAGTAGAAAGAGCTGTAGAAACAGACCATTTTCCCAGGATTGCAAAGTTAGTCAGGGTCAATAAGACCTCAAGAGTTTTCTAGCCCTGCCTCCTCTTCAAAGGAAGATCAGCTATGAGCAGGTTGCTGAGGGTAGAGCCTTACCCACTATGCTCTTGCAGACTTCCAAGATATAGACTGCACAGTGTATCTGAACTACCTGTTCAGCTGCTGGACTGCTCTCATGGGGAAAAAGTTTCTTCTTATATCCACATACCTCACATTTCAACTTTTGCTCATTCTCACCTTGCTCATTCTTCCGGCATGCACAACGGGCTCTGTGGGGTCTGACTCCATCTTCTGATGACCTCCTTGCTGGTACTGGGCAGGGAGGCAATAAAAGGAGCCCCTCAAAGCCTTCTCTTCTCCAGGCTGAGTTGTTTAAAAAAGACTTCATGTGCTTCCTCACACTGATCAGGTTGTCTGTAGTACACTCCCTCCAAGGTATCATCCTCACCGACCTCTCCTCAGATCTGACCCACAAGCTATCACTCAGCTAGTCCCACACGAAAGGTCTGTAAGTCTGAGTTGCTCCTTCACATGGAGAGCAACCACTGCCCCATCCTTGTTTTTCTCATCAGGTTGTTTCTGAAGGGTTTGTATCTACCTATACTAGCACCACAGTCAAATCACCATTTCATCCCAGCTGTATCTCTGGTTGTGGTACCATGGGAGCCGTGCTCTTGCCTGCTGCATATATACACCCCTGCTCTGCCACCCCACATGGCAGTGTGTGAATGTGTGCTTGAAGCTGCCTCATCAACAGAGAAAGAATATAAACACTCCCTAATCAGTACTGTCAATGGTATCAATGGTAGTGCTTTGGGAAAACAGTTCAACAGTGAATTGTTGAAGTAAGCAGAAAATGTTTGGAACCAAACCTATTTTTCCTTGTGATTGGTATTCAATTTTCCAGAATCTAGAAGCCACTGCACTAATGCCATGAAATGGATGATTCTTAACATGTGTAAGTATTTCCACTAAACAGCACCTGGGTCCAGAAGGAGCAGGAAGCATTAGAATGATTCTGGTGCTGAGTGCTAACACCTGGCAGAGACTGTCCAGGCAGGAACAGTAGGATAAAGAATAGCTTTTTGAAGCCATTTCTGATGGTGGACTAACAACACAAGCAAGCATGGGGTGCTAGAGTCAGATTTTTACAGGAATTCGTGAATCACAGTGAATTATTTTTTTTGTGGCTGCGTTGTCTTTGATCAACAAACTGCATATTGTTCATCGAAGGTTTTTACTCTTATCAGTTGCACAAGGGTATACACATGCTAGTTTAACTGATTTTGAATTTATACAACATTACTGTGCAGCTCTGTTGTATTATAACACTATGTTTCCACCTACCTTGCTAACATATGTATATGGGGATGACCTGTATTACTTTTGAGTCTATACTTGTAATGTCTATCAAACCAGGTTTGTGGGCATCAGTAGTTCTTCACTCTCTTTGGAATGCCTTCCTTATTTGTATTGCTTGCGTAGTCCAGAACCAATTAACAGCAGTCATTAGTCTCGTATATTTGGTAGGTAAGTGGATTTTACATTGGTGAGGTAGATATAAATGTTGAGGAAAGAGACTATGGTGTTAGAAAGAGCTAATAGCGGCCACTGCACTTTATGAACTGATACTTTGAGCATTAAAAAAAGTGCAAGTAATAATTTTATAGCGGTATGTCAATAAGCCATACATTGAATTCAAGTTCTGTGCTGGTTTGTAGTTCTTTTACAAGAATCAGAAACATTTTATTGCTTTTAAGGCGGTAGTGAAATTACAGTCACAGTGAGATACAAATTGATTTTCTTTTTCATATGGTGATGTTTTTATCTGTTGTTCAGAAACATGACCAGAGAGTAGTACAAATTTTCAAATAGCATTGAGGAAAAAGAATGTAATTAAAGACACACCATAAACATTAATGTAACCCAACATTTAAAAAATATAGCATTCTCACTTGCTGTTTAAAGTATGAAACTGGGGGTTACCCTACAACAAGAATATAACCTGGGCATAAGATTGATCTTTCATTAAAATAGTTTCTTAAAATTCTTCAATATGAAGTAATCTAATTGCTAGTGTGTTATTTTATGAGTACTTTATAAGATGGAAATATTTATATATGTGCTTTAATCCTGAACTTTGGTGGTTTATATTTCATATTAAATAAGCAAAAAATAGATAAATTTAAGTTTTCTCTTCAATTTCCTTGACAAAAATATTTTAATTCAAAACTATTTTAATTCATTTTAGTTTTTGCATGAGTTTGTCTGTTAGTCATTTAGCTCTTGATTTTGCACCATGGTCTGTGAAACTTTTCACATACCTGAAATAAAATTATGTTGAGCTATTTGCAGTGTCAAGCCTATAAGAAATAATTTTCTATAGATGTACAGGGATCTACCCAAATCTCTTTCACTTGAATCATATACATTAATCCTCTGAGCATTAATGAAAGAAGAGACTTTTTGTCACATAACAATGGCTGCTCTCATTTATACCTCATAATAAAAAGAAGCTTATAACAAAACACTTGTATCTTATTGACTATATGGTTTGAATTTCCCAGAATTATTGTTAAACATATTGTGTTTTGATAGAAAAAAATTGAGTAACATTGAGTTATTTCATTGTGAAATCAGTCAGACCAGTTTAATATTACTTTTTAGATAGGTCTATTATACTCTGTTATGATTAAGATTTTATGTGGAGATTTTTAATACCTTCCTAGATGTTTCTTGCAGAAGACATGTAATAAAGGCACAAACGAAAACTTCTTTCTGTTCTTGGAAGGGGATATTCTTACTAATACTATCTGGAAAATATTTCTAGACATTTACTGAAAAACAAGTATTTGATTTTTCAAATGCTAATATCAACCTGCAAGAAAACTGTCCCAGTTTGCAACATCCTAAGGTAGAATTTATTATGAACCATAGGCTTCCACTGAGCAAGTACTTAAATGGATTGGGCATTGAAGCTGAAGGTCATACAAGAAAACAACTGGTGACCAGTAGAAGCAAAGGGGTTTCTAACTTCCAGGCACTGTAAATTGTTCTTAGGAAACAAAAGCTTCTGTTGACTGAAGAAAGGAAAGCAGAGAAGCTCCTGGAAAGGGAAAATCTTGGGAAAGGGGTTTTGAAAAATATTCAACAGTGAACTTGAGTTGTATGTCCCTGTCTCATACGCACAATAAATAAGGCTTGCCATTACTTGGCAGAAAATACTTTGCACAGCTGTTATAAATCACATATGAAGGTCCTGGGTGTTACATCAGTCACTGTAGAAGTCTCCTGATATACAAAAAGAGAACTGGAAAGCTTTAGGGCTCTAGAAGGCTAACTGATGCATGATCTGGGTCCTAATTCTGTTTCAGCATATGATGCTATTTCAGATAGATGTATTTCTGGAGATTCTGGACATCTTTAAGAGTGGGATAGACAATCTTTTCCAGTGTTTCACCTGTTAAAATGAATTCCACAAAACTTTGGAAAAAATGAAATGGATCCATGTGAAACACTTGCAGCATGGCCTGATCTTATATGTATGGCATCAAAACTAATTATCAAACACCTTTATGACAGAGAGATTATAGAAGACATAATTGAGTTTCAGGATAAAACTCCCCATTTGTATCATGCCATCATACCATCTGGATTTGATTTACAAATCACACAGCATTTCAATGTCTTTGATCTTGTTGAACATTGCATGTGATACACTGGTGAAACTGTTTACTTCTCCTGTCAAAGTGACATCAGCAGGAGATGGATTATTCATATGAGTGTATTTGCGTGTGAATTTGCATGCAGTTTTTGAGAAGATTTGGATTCTATCACACCTTTTTAAAACAGCTCGGAGCCTTTTAGAGGATTCTATTCTGCTATTCATTAGTTCAAAATTATGTTAAAAGACCTACTTTCCCTTCAACTCAGTAATTGAACATTTCCTTCTGAGGCTAGAGACAGGCTAACAAAGAGCTGGGAAAACTGTTGCTGTGGTGCCATACAATTTCTCCCAACAGCGGCAACATAAGAATAAAAATTAATTTTGAAAACCCCTTCCCCTCTCTCAAAAGAGAGATTTGCTCTTTTTTCTTAAATTGACTTCTAGTTGAGATTAGAGTATTACAGTTGATCCACCACCGAAACATGTAACACTCTCTTTCAAAATATAATTGGAAAGTATAAGCATCAAAAGACAAAAGACAAATTCTACTGTGAATTGTTGAATGACAGATGCACGTTAAGGAAAATTCTGCTTGTTTGTGGTTTTTTTTTGGTTTGGTGGTTTTGGTTTTGTTTTGGTTTTAAGGGAGTCAATATGTTTTCTGCTTCATTGAATAGGTTATTAGATTGATGTAGTTTAT
>JANHGB010030664.1:0-29780 GCA_026283785.1 Coracopsis vasa
CCACCCAAGGAGACCTTTCACTGTGCTTTTTGCAACCAGATTTGCCTATCCCACATTGGCCTTTTTAGTCATCAGCGCTCTTGTAGTAAGCGTGGGTAAAGCCCTTCCCAAGTCTTCGTTCGTGAAGTCAAGCCGCCATCATCATTATGTTTTAATGATCTGTAGCATTACTGTAGCTCAGGAGGAAAGGAAAGAAGTTCTGTGGAGAGATACCATGAAAAATGTTACAATTACTGGTTGTGGTGGGTTAAGTATGACTGTATACCACTCCCCTACTCAGCAGGACAAGAGGGGAGAAAATAAGACAGAATCACCTCCTTGCGAGTCAATATAAAGGCAGTTTAATAAAGCAAAAGCAAAGGCCACACGTGGAAACAAAGGAAACCAAAAGATTTACATCCTGCTTCCCATCAGCAGATGTTGTCCAGTCATTTCCAGGGGAGAAAACCTTCAGTACACATAGAGGTTGCTCAGGAAGACAAACAGAATAACAAACGACCCCACAACCGTCCTTCTCCTTTCTCTTAACTTTTATTGCTTAGCAGATGTCATATGAACATCCCTTTGGTCAGTTTGGGTCAGCTCTCCTGTTTATGTACACTCCCAAGATCTTGCCCAGGCCCAGGGTACTGCTGATAGTGGGGAAATGCTGCAGGGACAGTGTTGATGCTGTGCGAGTGCTGCTCAGCAGTAGCCAAAACACTGGTGTGCTATCAACACCTTCCCAGGTACCAATACAAAGCACAGCACTATGAGGGCTTCTATGGAGAAAACTAACTCCATCTCAGCCAGATCAAATACACTGGTACTTATATTCATTTCTTTGGAAGAAAACCGCTTTTCAGAAGTATTTTTTGTTCCATGTTTCCTATCTTGATGGAAAAGTTGTGGTATCAAGAAAAATAAAGTGTTCTTTGTCATTCTCAGATTGCTGTATTATTAACATCACTGAATAGAGCAATTGGCAGATGTGTATAAGTTTTGTTAAAATGATTAAAAGCTCTGCAAATCATAACCTGTCAGTGTTTCCTGGGAAACAAAGACCTTTCCATCTGTTAGGGGACTCTCTGAATGTAATGTAATGTAATGAGTCACCTTTAAAATGACAGCTGTCACCCGTAAGATTTGAGCCTTGAAGAGAGTGCAAAAATATAATGAAATACATATAAACCTCAATCAAAAATATCCTCAATTTGTTATTATTTTGATAACCTCACTGTAGGCAGGGTGTAATTTGTAATCTTGTAATCTGGATTAGGTTCAAATCAGTAGGAAGATAGTTATGTTTTGTAATGTTGCAGTTTGATGAGGCACTATATGCCTACATATATCCTTGCACATTCTCTGTCACAGTCTTCACAATGAATAAAATTTTACGAGTATAGTGGCATGTGATAGCAGCACATTTGAAAATTACTTCTCTGAGCTGTAGAAACCCAATAAAAAGGAAACTGTGGGATGGAACTGAGGAATGTGGGGGGATTGGTGCGCTTTTGGTTCACCTGCAAAGATGGTACACCTGTACTCCCTTCCCCTTCAATATTTAAGTTGTTTTAGTAACGGTAAGTGATTTGTCACTCCTTTGTTTATACCTTTTTTTTTCCCTTGCTGATACATTATCTGAACTAAGGCAGGTGGAGTCATAACATTTTCTGTGAAATAAAATGCAAATTCTGCCTTGCAAATGGACCATTAAGAACTGAATTAGAATAAGCAGTGGTGGTAAATCAGCAATTATGCTCTTTGTTTTTTTTTTTAATCTTTTTAAATAGCAGGATTCCAGCACAAATAAAATCCAACAAGTCTGCAACACATGTTGCATATAGTCATGCTATCCACCTTTAGAAGAGAAATCCTAAGGCTGCTGATGTGCTTTACTGAATCTAGTACACACTTTATCACTGCTCTGATGTAGTCTTTAACGCTAAGGATGCTGAGCAAAGTGTTTTGAGTCAGCTGGCAACACAGTGTATTAATTACAGCTCATAATAACTTCCATTTTTACGTAAATTTTGCATAGTTGTGCACGTTATGCCAATTCCTCAGTCTGGACTGGTGTTTGTGATTAATGTTTATGCTGCTGGTAAAAATGAGCATGCTTTTAGCTTCATTGACGTTGAAGATTTTCTGGGTTATTTCAAAAATGAAACAAAAATAATAATTAAAGAAATACCCAAACTAAAAAACAGGTAGTTCTTCAAATACAGTTCTAACTGATTTTTCTCTGACTCCTAAAATGCATTCTGGACTGACTAACACACGAGCCGAACAAGTATTGGTCTTTCTGCAGACCATTCTTCAAGACTTGGAAATATGAAATAGCAAATGCTAGTATGCCTTACAAATACTCAGGATGAAGGAAATAAAGAAGGTGAATGAGCAGAGCTGGCATTCACTTACAGGAAGCTATAGGAGTCAAGATTTGGCAGGAGAACCTGGTGGCTCCTTACACTTGAGTGCTGTCACTGCCCAGAGAAGCCTGAATTTCTTCCAGGTGGGAGGTGATGTGAACAGCACCTTAGACTACAGGAATTACCAGTTATCAGCAGAGCTGTCTCAGGTTTACATTTTTGATCCCACAGTAAGGTTGGCAAATCTCCATGAAAGCTTTTTCAACAAGAGTGCTTGATTCAATCCTCCAATTGTTCCTACTTCTTCTACCGACACAGTAATATGGTGGTTCCCTGACATTTCACCTATTTTAAAGGAACAAGAAGTAATAAGAACTAAAAGTCTGCCTAAAGCGTCATATTTCTTTTGTTCCTCTATCTTCATTTCTGCCTCCAGCCACAATAACTTTCGCAGTTGCAGTGGTTTTAAGATTTAGCAGTCCAGAAAAAGATTATTAATAAGAGCTAGAGAATGGATCTTTTAAAAAAGGTTATTTCTATGAAAATCAAAACACTGAATGTACTTATTAGCATTATGCAGGCTTTGCCTGGGTTTCTAGATCACCCATTCCTCTCTCCTATTTTAGTCCACTGGAACAGGTGTGTTTTGAAAAGAATGGTGTTGTATTTCTAGTCATCAACTATAAATTATAATCAACTATAAATGTGTTATTCAAATAAGTTGTGGAAGAAAAGGTGTCCACAAACAAGGTTATATTTGTAATTTGTCCTGTGTTGTTGTTTTGTTGATTTTTTTTTGGTGGTTCAGTTTTGGTTTGTTTTTATTTTTTTTTTCACTTTGGAATTCTGGAGACTACTTCTTAAAGACTGCTACTTTCTCAAAGGGTAAGTGTTCTTTTCCTTTTAAAGGATTATTGTGTCTTACTTTGACATGTACAAAAAGATTAAGTCAAGTAAACAAATTCTCTTTTTTATCTGTATTGACTTCATAAGCAAGTCAACTAAACAGACTCCTCCAAGGTCAAATTGGAGCACTGAGTGGCAAATACCAGGGAGCTTGGTTTACTTACTCACACTGGTGCATGGAGGTGCAAAAGTTATTATAGAAACATAATTACTAACCTCCGCAGTCTCCTCCAGAAGAAGACGTCACATAAGAAGTCCAGATTCTGGACAATGCCCGTATTCTGAGGCTTTTCACTACTACAGACTTTGAATTGAGGCAAAGCCTCAATGTTTTTAAGAAGCTTATCTTATAGTCAAAGATAAAGGCTTATTAATGGTTGCTAATCTCTATTCTAAATCTCTTATAACACAAAGGAACCATAACATTATTAAAATAGTTTCGCATTTATTCTTTTCTGCTGTATTTACTCTATTCACTTGGTGTTATATAAATCCTTATTAAGTGTTACAGCAGTGGCTTACATTCTTTTTTTTTTCTGTTTAGAATGAGATACAAGGGAATAGAAAATCATTCCTACAGCAAATACAGCACAAGGGGTTTTCCCAGTAAACACAATTTCACTTCCACTCTAAGACAGCCCCTTAACATGTACTCATAATGAAATAAATTGTTATGAATCCTATTATAGTTAGAAGATATTTAATACATTAATTAGTTATCCAGAATATACATATCAGATTATTTGTTTCTCATAATGTCAGTTAAAAAAAAAAAAAAAGAATTTTCACAAAAAAGAAAAAGGCTATTTGTTTAGTTATTGAGGAAAATTCCTGATTTATAGCTAGTTCATCAAGTGTGATATGGCTTTCAACAGGATCTCCCACTGAACTCACAAGAATGAATAAATAATTTGTTCATAAGATAAGTGTTTTAACTGGAAAATAGTACTTTAATATGATCAAATTTTAAAACAAGTAATTTTAAGAAACAAATGGAGGGCTTATCTACAAATATTTTTTTAAAAATTACATTGTATTAAGATTGAAACATCTTTGAAGACACATGAAGAGTCTGCTCCAAATCCTCTACGTAGATAAATTTGCAATGTGAAATATTTCAAAATGGACATATGAAAAGGAAGGAGTGGTGACTAATAAAAGGGGCACTTGCAGAAATCATTATAGCCTGTAGCATCATAAAAGATGCATATTGTAAAAGGTTTAGAAAAATAGATGCATGGAACATTTTCCTAAAGACAGTAATAACAGAAATAAATGTCATTTTTCTGATGGTCAGGCAGATATGATGTTCCTATTTTAATGCTGATGCCAGCACAGCAATCCATTTTTCATCACTCTTAAGCTACTGAGAAGAGTTCTGTATGTGATTGTCCCCAGAATGACAGAAAATTTGCAGCTATTACAAAATGCAAATTTGTTAAGGAATATTTCTTCTTGCAAACATATTACATTTTCTCTACTGCACTAGCAATCAACTGATTTTCAGATGCAACTTCAGTGTTGGTTTTAACTAGAAAAATGTTGAAGATAATTTAGCTCTCTGGCAATAGTTTAGTAAGTTCACTTTAATAATATTTCCAGAGAGTATTCAACCCTCTGGAATAACTGGAAGAATTGTTTCTGAAAAAAATATATTTTCAGAAATGGAATTTTAATTATTTTTAATTATTTTAATTATTCCATTTTCTCAGTACATAAAAATCTAAATCCATTGTTCAACAACCTATGTTTCAAGCCATGTCTATACACTTGTTCCTTTGCAAGTTAAGTTGCAGAATGTTTATGAAGGTTTTAAGTTCTGTCCAAATATAAGTTATTATCTATAGCCCAAAGAACCTAAAGGAGGGTACCACATCAGAACATTATTTTCATTTTTAAATATATATGTATACGTATTTAAAAAGAATTGGTCTCCCAATCAGAGAAAAAAAATATTTTCCCAAATCTTGGACTAAATGTTTTTGTGAGCTAGGCACTATCAGAAGCCATCAGCAATAAATAAACCAAGATACTGTGCTCTCTTCCCTGAGTCATAACATATGCATTAAGGAATATATATCTCAGAAACTTCTTAGATGGCTCATTAATTCCCTGATCTATTTCTGCATGGACTACTGATACTAAGGTGACCTTTCACAAATCAAGCTATACACACAACAGAGAGCTGTCCCTTCCTTCTACTCGCAAAATTTCATATTTTAGGGAAAGCATTACTAACTGAAGAAATAATCTTTCAGCTGCTTTCAAGTCTTAGACTCAATAAAGGATAAGGTTAGGGTATTTAGCCCACGAATGAACACCCTGAAACAGTTATATGTTCTTAAAGGTGATTTAAGAATCTCTGTTTGACACACTAGCCACTTTCCAAATGAGAAATCAATGACTCTGTATTCTGAGTAAAGAAAAGTTAGGTTGGTTTATGACTTATTTTACATATACTGTGGATCCAGCCAAGCTCTGAATTATACAGAGTTGAAGGCAGTAAGAGCAACATCCTGTGTCCAGCGAGGCCTGCAGCAGCTTCACATTCTGGCAAGACTCTTTGCAGTGGCTTGCTAGATTTTGGAATTCAGCCTGTAGAAAACCAAATATATGTAGGAAGGGAAGAAAACCATGGGGGCGTTCTGTGCTGAGGATAGCCAGCTAATTAGATGCAAGCTGATTCTGTTTCTAGCAAAGAGACTTGCCAAAACATGCAATGGGTAAAAGGTAATTCTGCCTGCATAACTAGCACATATCTTTATTATTTCTGTAGTATTCTGAACAAATTAAAATTCTATTTAGCCATGAAAAGTAATGCCTATTTACTTAAATACTGTTAAAAAACACCACAAATAAACAAAAAAAATCCCAAACCTCCAAAAAACCGCCCCAAATAATCTGGTGTGGAGAATTTACACTATTTTGTATGTTATTACTACAGTCATATGGGAACAGACGGAAGGGGCCACATATTCTATTCTGATGGCTTGATCATGATGTTCAAAAAAAAAAAACCAAAAAAAAACAACAAAAAAAAAGGTTAACAAAAATGTTAGATTATAAAAGCAAAAGAGACAAAACAACCAGACATAAAAATTAGTCATATTTTTCCTATCATTTGGTCACATTGTTTACAGTAGTATGAAAAAAAATTTACCTTTATTACTCAGGCTCTTAAGAAAGACATGTTTAAGCAAACACACGTATACACAAACAAAAAAACTAACCCTTTACATTCTTCACATTTTTTTCTCCACCTCTATGTTCAAGCAGTGTTCTGGTCTTTCATGTTGGGCTGATAGTCTTTGAGAAAATACACCCTCATTTGTAATGTTTTTGGTGAACTCACACCAGTGTACTAAACCAGACTATCCTTTATTCAGCTCCATGTTTCTACGAACAAATAACAGCCTGTAGGGATTCAGCACATCAGCTGCTTAAAAGATAAACCTACCCAGCTTGATGAAAACTCTTCGCCACCTTCCTGTTGAGAGAAAGCAGTTACACATTTCTAATAAATGAAGCAGGAACTGTCATTTTTTTGGCAAACTGATAACTAGCTGTAACAGCCGCATTGCCACAAGTTGCTTTTCCAAAGTAATTACCATCAGGCTCCCTGTGGTATGCAATGTTTAACACATTTCTTCTGTGTTAATGAATGCAAAAGCAGGCAACACCACTATTAGTAATTGCTTTTTATTCGTAGTCCTCATTTTCCAGATAGGTCACATTAAACACAGCCATTAAACAATAGCGGTTGAGATAATCCATACAATGTATGCTGCTTTTGTTTGGGGTTGTTTGTGTTATTCACCGGTCATTGGTGCAGCTTTGAGCCATATGGGGAGACGGGGGCTGATAAATGAGAATGCCAACCTGTATCACAATTGGGCCAGAGAAGGCAAAACCTGAATCAGGTTTCATTCAATTACACTTCAAATCAACAAATCTTGATAGCCAAAACTCCCATTTAAATTAATACAATAATAATAACTCTCTGACGTCAAAAGAAAGTAATTAGACAATAATGAGTGGTCATATACTATCCTGAGCTTCAGACTCCTTGATCTCAGAAATTTCCATTCCATTGGACAGCAAGCAGATTGAAAGTTTGTTTGAATGATGTATCTTGCTCCACTATGAGCAGTGTTTGACTTCTAGGAGTAATTTGAACTTGGAAACCTATATTCTCAAGTGGCAAATCACATTTCAGGAGAATCTCTTTCTTGATAAATATGCTACGAAAAAAACAACAACAAAAAAACAGAACAAAACAAACAAACAAAACCCACACAGAAAAAAAAAGCCTGATTTGGAGTCCTGATTTGATTGGCCAGTTGCTACAGGAGCTCCCAGTTTCCCATTAATTTCATTAATAATAGAAAAACAGAATACCTTATTTGCTATTCACAGTGTACAGCACAGTTTTATTAGCTACTTGCCTCCTATAACTCTTCCATTCTCTTTATAATCATGTGGCAGATATTTTCTTTTAGTCTTATAAAACATGTATGTAAGGAATGAGAGCAATAGCTCATAAACTTTATCTTTCATTGCTGCCTCTTTCTCCAGTGGTGATAGTAGAGGCACCATGGAGAAAACATGCTTTCTTAATTCTTTTGTGTGTATTCCTTCCTGTACACACACAATCATGTTAATGTGGACTGAAGCAGCAAAACTAACATTGCATAAGCTCTGCTGTTTATTGGTTTGTTATGTATCCATTCTAAATCATGAAGAATGTTTCTTAATCTGGGATATCCTTATTGGAAAAAGTATGCCAGAGATCTACAGCACAAGGCAGTTGTCAGCCAAATTAAATAAAAGCAAGATTTCCTAAACTCTTCTATAAAGCTGCGAGTCATGAATTCTGAATTACCTTAGAGTGGTAAATAAATAATCACTACTAAATACTGATAATGTGTTAAACAGCTAAAGCTAGTAAATCACTAGTGACAGAGAGCCTTAAGGTAAATTCCTCTTACACTGGCACAGCCCTTTCTCAGAATATTGTGGGTTTATGTCTTCAGAAACATACAATGAATTGTACAATTGGTTACTCAATGTTAAAATCATTTATAAAATATACAAATCTCCATCACTTGACTGCATTTACATACTGGCTTAAAATTTTGCTGAATAATGGAATTCACCGGCAGAGCTAAAGACTTGGTGCACAGACACGGAAGTGATGGGCACCATGGAAATACGTATAAGAGACTAATAAACAACAAGAAATCCTCTCCACTATGGAATTTCAAGCTATCAAGCTATTAAGCAAAACCAATCTCTTGTCTCCTGGCCAAAAACAGAAAAAAATATATAACACAGACAACACTACATTTTAGATACATAAATTGTCCAAAACATGGAGAGTAGCTTGATAAAACACGTACAATATCCTTTCCTTTTTTTTTTTTTTTCACATGTAATTGTAGCCTTTTTTTTAACAGGAGGAGACTGGTTGTCTCCCAAAGACAATTCATTGTAGGACTGACTAGCTAAAATCACCATTTAACAGCAATCCCAACATCAAAACAGGCTGTTGGGTCAACTTCCTTTCTTGAACTGATAAAAGCTATGGCTTCGTGGGATTTGAGATTGCCAACATCTTATATATGTTTGTATAGTAATATTACATTTAATAAACCAAATACACCATTTTAAAACCATGCACCAGAGTAGTATTTCCAACAGAGTATCTGAAGTATATAAGGGACAAATCCTGAGATAAACATTATATTCTTCTGTTGCTTCTTGTTCTGTGCAAGTTCATTTTAAATGTGGGTTACTTTTAAATTTTCATCTGAAGGCAATTTTGAAGTTTTCAAATGTACTAAAAGCACCCTTAAAAAACAATAATAAAAAGTAGAAACTGTATCCCAAGTTATTCTGCAAATACTTTTCAGGATGAATGAAGACTTTTCAATGAAAACAAAAAAATCCCTCCCCTTCCTCCCCTCTCCCCCCCCAACCACTACACAGTGTAGATCTAGACCTGCAGTAAGAAAGAGCACATTCGCAAGAAAGAGATAAAATCCTGCTCCTGGCACCTAGGCGTTACTGTTTTTCATCTCTCTGATCTTAATACCAGAACTTTGAAAACGGTGGCATCTCTTAGGAAGTCAATCAACTATACTTCATTAAAGAGGCTGACTGCATGTGTTTGTTTGGAAAAGAACAAAATGGAACAAAACAAAACAAAACAAAACAAGGAAGTTCCAGATGTTGGTTCAAGTGTAATTTTTGTTATTAAACATGGGTTTGCAATAGAAGCTTCTACAAGGACTTGCACATAACAATGACTGATGGATGTATCTGTAGGCCGTTCAGTTAGCTCCATCAGCTCACTCAAACACATTTTGAACAGATTATGTACTGCAGTACTTTGTAGACCATACATTAAACAAGAGACTTTGCTCTGAGGCACTGCTTCCCACAATCCATGGGGAAAAGGAAGCAGGAAAAAACAAAACTCATAGAGTTCGACAGCTACCGAGGCAACACTTGCCATTTACAATATAAGCCCAAATATTTTTGCAACACAACTATATATTAATTTAATAAAATACACAATATAGCTCTTATACACTCAACAATTTGGCTCATATGCACTGAATCTGCAATAAATCAATAAAAATATGTCATTTGATGTAAACACACTGAATCTTCTTACATTTGCACATTTAAATGATCATGTGATTTTTGTGGTTGTCTAAGACATTTTCACTTTCCTGAGCTATTTTAGTGTCCACAAATGAATAAAAAAGTGTTAATAATGTTAATTTATTTTGTGTATTACCCTTAAACACAAGTTGGGTTTTTTTCAAACTTTATTTTACTTTAGTTTTTTTAAAACTTACTGCTAGCTACGTATAGTTTTGTTGGACACTAAAACGCTAAATAGATATTAAAATCTTTTTTTTTCTTTTTTATCAAGTGAATTAGCTTATGTGTGTGCAGGACAAGATGGACTATATCATTTTACATTTTACCTTAATATGATATGAGGTGTTTCACTAATGATCAGGATATGTTTTGTTGAATAATGATCTGTAATGGGTTATTTGTTTTCTTGTTCTTTTTTTTTCTTTTTTTTTTTTTTTTAATATATATTTGTGGCAGGTAACTTTGCACATAAATGTTTACCACAAAAGAATGTTAATGTTTGGTGTCACTTGGACTACTACAAGAACTCATTTTAGGACTTTCAGTAGAAGTCTGTGGTGACTGCTGGAAATCCACCACAGATCAGAATTATTCAACCCTGTTTTTCTTGGGGTTTATACGTAAACAGTAAAATCAGCATCAGCTATTGAGGACAGTCTTATAATATTAGACTTATTTCCATTCCATCTTTCTCATACCTTCCTATCAGATTGTCAAAATGGCACCGTCTTTCCTTCTTTCATTTTGTTCTTAGTGTACTTGACTCTGTCCTTATGAAAGTTTGGACAAAATGAAACCAGCATCATCTGTCAAAAAGAAAGAGCAGTGAAAAGAACATACTTGTGGGCACTTCAGATGTTCACTAAAAGCCTTAAAGCAGCATTGGTCTTCCTTCATTCCTGTAAATCTGTTACAACCAGGGGATTTACTTAATGATTTACTTTTTATCAGCAGAAGTGGAACACAACTGCCAGCCTGTCCTTATTTTTCCCCTCACTTTCTGACGGCCACAGGGTCACTTCCCCGACAGTCCTGCAAGAGCTTGTCTATTTCTCTCACAACTTCCTCGGCATCCACCGACTCTCTGCCTAGATCCCGGGCTGAACGATCTAACTGCTCCAGAACAGAGTCCATCTCACTCGAGTCTCGGCTTACTCGGGAATGCACATCTGCAAAGGCCCTAGCCATCTGATCTGATGCAATGAAGGGAGTGTCCTTTGACTGTTTACTAGGTGAAAGATACTGACTGTCAGTTGACAAGTACTGGCTGCTTGGTTCAGCCAAGGCTCCTGATTTCACTTCACTACCATCCAGTGGTCCTTTTGTTGAGGTGCAAGGCTCAATGCATGTCTTGTTTGGGCTGCTCGATGCTGAGGGAACCTCCTGAAGCAGAGGACTCAGGGCACGTTTGGCTTTTAAGTAAGGTTTAACATTGGCAATGAGAATAGTGTGCTCTCTCTTGTCTTTCCCAAAGGTACAAAAAGTCTTCTTCCCGGTGGGATTCACAGTTTCGTATGTTTCAGTCTCAACATTAGCTTCAACTGTGGGTACAAAGAGATTTGTGCGATAATCTGCATTCTCAGCCTGACTAGCTGCAGGGAACTGTGGCATCCAACACCTGTCAGAATGACCAAGCACTCTGCATTCATCTGTGCAGTTAACACATTCTTCTTGCTCTGTAAAACAAAGAAGAAAGAGAAAAATATCTAATTATAAGTGGATTTTTTTAAACTAATGGATAGGCTATGATCAACATGTTATGGGCTTACTTGACATCTGATTTCTTAATTATGGTGAAAAAAGAAGAAGCTATAACTAAAATATTTCACAAAGATTGCATAAACGTGCTAGTTAAGACAATAGATTTATTTAACTCTGTTCTCTATGTATTAAAGCATTCACACAGCCCAATGGAAGTATAATAGTGTCATTAGAGAATCATTCTCAGTGGAACTGAGCTTCATCTGTAAACTAATCTGCTGTAGAAATCTGTTAGACTTTGTTCTGTGAAACTCATCCTAGAAAAGAGTGAACAGTACTTAAGGAACTCAAAAGGCATTATCAGGATTAATTTTTCAAATCAAACAACTGAGCAATGACTGCTTTTCTGGAAATACAAACACTTCATAAAATTGGCAAGCTGGTTTTTCATCTTTGTCACCTCCATTTAGTTTATAATTGTTACGTTGTGTGACAGTCACAAAATAAAAAGCTTTTCTTGAAAAGTATACTTTTACTGCTGGGAACACAGAACTAGAGTTTTCTGTCAGTATGCATTAAGTATAAGCTTGTCAAAAAGTGCATATTACAATTTTATTAGACATGCGAATGGATCATGTAATCAGTTTTCCTCTTTTTTGTTTTGTTGCAAGTAAGTGAAAATGGATTTGCTCAATACATACAATTTGGAAGAATGACAAACTATGACACATTACTTGAACTGATAATGTTTTCAAGTAAGACTTCTACATTCTTATTTCTTTCAAAGAATATAGGTAACATTTTTTTTTTATTCACTACATTTTTAGAACATAAATTTTGATACTTCCTGCTTTACAATTCAAAGAAAACTTTTTGCTTCAAAAACTTTATCTTGCCTGTCATTTTACAGTAATAAAATATATTTGGGCCACCATGTACCATTTTATAATTGTACACATGACTCCAACCCAGTGTCAGGGATAAAGAATATTACAGAAATACCCCTTCAATCTGTTTTATTTTTTTAGAAAAACACAACTCTGATCCAAGTTGCTTTCTTTTTCTTCTTCTCAGTACTCTCTATTCAATACTGATAGAATAAATGCTTTTATCATCTCTGAGTTTCAATTTGTTATACATTGGCTTTTAGCTGTTAAGTATTTTCTTCCACAAAATGTGGGTTCAAATATTCATTTTATTTGAGGAATTTAGTATTTACAAAATGCTTGAAATTCCAGTTAGACAAAAAATCCTGTGAGTATACCTTTAAATATAAACGAAACACACACAGAGACATGCCTCACAGGTCTTCAGAAAAGCAGAACAAACTTGTTGACCCAAAGATACAAAAAGTTGAAGTGATCATCATCTTTCTAAATTAGAAAAAAAAATTCCTAGTAACCTGATAATATCACCACCAGATTCTTAACAGTTGCACTGCAGAATTCTGGCACAGAAGAAACACCAAAGGTGATCTATGAGAATCCAATAGTGTAAACAGCTTTAACTGTTTTAAAATGACATGAATAAATGCGATTTAAATTTAAATAAAAGTGTGTTATGTCACAATAAACAGTTAAGTAGACAGGCTGAGAAAGTTGGGGCTGTTCAGCCTGGAGAAGAGAAGGCCTCGTGGAGACTTCATAGCAGCCTTCCAGTATCTGAAGGGGGGCTATAGGGATGCTGGGGATGGACTATTCATTAGCGACTGTAGTGACAGGACAAGGGGTAATGGGTTCAAACTTAAACAGGGGAAGTTTAGATTGGACATAAGGAAGAAATTCTTTACTGTGAGGGTGGTGAGGCACTGGAATGAGTTGCCTAAAGAAGTTGTGAATGCTCCATCCCTGGCGGTGTTCAAGGCCAGACTGGACAGAGCCTTGGCTAATTTCAGACAGCAGCCTCTACTAACATATTGCGGTTAAAAAAATAGGATCTGCATTGTTCTAATACATACTGATACTGTCACACTGCTCTCTATGAGGAATGACATGACCTGGTGGTGGAAATCATTGTCTTTAGTCTGTGAAATTGTCTTCAGTCCTAACATTGTACTGTTCCATCATGTCTGGTGAACCTCATAGCATTACATTTTCATCATTGTTAATTTCTGAGGAATTTTAGAGTCTGCTTTGTTTGTGATTTAAAAATTTGAGTATTATAAGAAAAAGTGATTTTAGATGTGTACATCTATGAATTGGAATGCCATGGCCTGTGAAGGTGGACTGTTGTTTGTGTAATTCCAATACTTATTGCTAATTTTGATGGTCTCGGGAATGCAAATATACCAATGAAAACAAATAATTGTGGTGACTTGAGATGGTGATTTAAGTGCCATAAAAGAGCTTCCTATTCATGTGATATTTGCTGTGCTTCATACAAAATATTCTGGATTTCTTCCACCAGGTTTTAAATAAAGGAATAATTCCTTTGACCAGCAGAGAGCAGCAATGATATACTTTATAGGGACCTAACTGTGAGTCTGCCCTTGCAAAATCCTATTGCAGTTCTAAACTGGCATGAGGTATGGGTAATTTTGTATGATTGTTATGAATAAGTATTTATGGGAAAAAAACCTGTTAAAATTAAATCAACAATGGGCAAAATATGGCCCCTTTAAATTGCATTCATTTATAGAACCTTTTAGTTTAAAATGCATTCTGTTTATTTCTTTCCACATGATATATTGCTTTGCCTGAACTATTTTTAAGTCACCCTTATTCTTAGTAGATGGTTATGTTCATGTTTATCTTAAAAATTGCTGTTGAGTTTTGATGCTTTTTCTGGGCAATGTAAATGTTTTAATTCTTATAGTAAAATTTTCACCCCATAAAGGTCAATAGGAGTTTTTTCCACTGACTTACATGGAATCAGGGTTCCACCATTCTTGTGACGCATATATTAATAGTTCATTGTAAAGACATTCATAATACAGGGTTAAAAATAATTCTAACAGTGCTTACTTTAGTACTTCAGTGTTACAGTTTTATTCTGCTCTCTGATCAGGATACTTGTGCAATTTTACAGTGTAGAAAGGGTGACAACTTCAGTTTTTCCTGTCCAGAGTATGCCAGCAATGCTGTTAGAGATATGTATTCTTTGTTCTGCCTCTGTGGCTTTTGCATGCTTGTTGTGCAGTGGTACTCCAGAATAGATGACAGCCATTCTTCTGTTTTGGCTAACCACATGGGGCAGTCTTACTTTCAGAAGATATGTAACTAGAATAGATGTTCCAACCACTAAGGAATATTCAGTTCCAGGACATACTGCATGTAGTTTAGAGTAAAAAACCTGTGAAATGTGTGAACATAGGTGTATGTAGGAACAACATCCCCTTGGCACCAAAGATTCTGCACCACACTGAGGCACTTCTAGGTAGGGGAGTTGAGGCTGCTTCATGCTTATACATTTCAAAGAATTTATCTGCTTACACTGAATCATGTCTGTATAACTGCCTGAATACTGGTGTTCAGGAAACTCTGAGGTCCAAACTAGAAATGCTATTTGAATTTAGGTTACACTAGACCTGGGCAATGCTGAAGAGCAAGCGTTATGAATTTCTCATAATTCCAACGTGAATTGCAGTAGCTCTCCCCTTTTTTCAGTGTGAACATAACTTGTATTTAGTTTCCGGTGCTTCAGTATTCCTATTGCAAACTAGGAGCAAATATGTCACAGAGATTTTATAAAAGTAAACTTGGTCACGTTTATGGAGCATTGAAGTCCTATCACGATGAGCTCTGTAAAAAAGCTGATGAGGAAAATATTACTTCTTCCTTCAGAGCAGGTCTTGAATAGCGTGCAACAAATTAGTTGTGAGACCACAGACTGGATAAACAGGGAGAGAGAAAATATGAAATAGCTCTTTGTTACATGAGTACCATCCTTTCTGTAAACAGAATGAAAAAAGGACTTGAAGCAAAATAATGAAATCATGTAATTAAAGATCATATCAGTGTTCATATGCCCAAAGCGCCTGGCTTGGAGTTCTATGGGAAATTTATTTCTGGCATTTCATCACATGAATGCATGATATTGCAACCTGCATAATATTTTTTTAACAAATTGTTTTAGTGCAATGTACTCAAACCAGGAATGGAAAAGGTTTAATATTTATTAAATTATAATTCTCACCCTGTAATTATTTATTTTAATTATTTGGAGGATTATTAATAAAAATTACAAGAACCCTTTCATGAATCAGTTGTTCATTGATCTTAAATCATCATTTTATTAAATAGAAAGATACTACTAACTGTCATTCCATAATTATTGTCACAGCAGTATTTGTATTGAACCAATATTAAATTCTTACTTTGCTAGACATAGTACGCTTGATAGATGAGATTCAGTCTTGGAAGGGGAGAGATTACAGCCTTTTTAAGTAGCAAGGGGAAATTGTAGACAAGGAGACGCCTAAAATGAAGGCTAAACAAAACCAAAACAAAACAAAGGACTGCGTGCAAATGGCATCTTGATTCTGACAGTGGAATTCCTTTTATTTAAGTAATTGTATTCCTAGGTGAAGTTTTTTGCAGAAAGACTTAGATATATAGAACTTATGAAAAAAAAATTAACAAGGATGCGAAAAATAAATGTTGGATAGGGACAGAAGAATATGGAGGGCCATCATACAGGATGAATGAGGGAATGGAAGCTGATAGTCCAAAGCATAAAGTGAACTAGCAGGCAAGAGTTTATTCTTCAGCATTTTCTGTAAACTAAACTTTCTATCTGTTTTTGGCATTGCTTTCTTGACTCTTCAAGCTTTGTTTAACATTTGATTTCAAATTCATTAATACAGAGTGTAAAAACAAAAGTCACTTAAAAGGAAAAAGCTAAAATGCCCATGTTTGCTACAGTCAGCTGCTAGTGCAAGGTGCTCCATGTAGATGTTTTTATGCACGCACACAGTGTAATACAAATAACGGTACGGATGAGAGGATGAGTAAACATGAAAGTGCATATTTTCACCTTATTTCTTGATTTTCTTGTTTATCAGGCATTATTTAAACAAACAGTACTGTCATCTGTTTCATTTCAGTGTCTGCTTTGCCAGGATGGCTGAGCACTGGGATTGACTGTTCCTGCCTTTGCCTTGAACAGGTTTCATACTCAGGCTTTGCTACTCTGTACATCACCAACACAACCGACTTGTGGAGACCTCACTAGTTTCTGCTTCATGATGCTTTGAAAACCTTCTTCCCCTTACCCCGCCATTCAGACAGAGCAATTTTGTTGATTATTTTTGTTGATTGCTATTTAGACCAAATAAGCCTCTTGAGGAGATGATAAGCAGAGAGAAATCAGTGGGTATAAGCAGAGGTGGCAGGAGCACTTTATGTAGGGGATTACTCTGTGTGGATGAAATAGTAAGTTGCATAGGGCCTAAAATGAATCTTCTCCAACCCCAGTGCCAAAGTCCTGACTGCCCCAGGCTCCCCCATTGTTTACTTGTTTGTTTTCTTTTTCACCCAGCTGGACAATTTTAAGGTTAGCCAGAATTGAAAGGCTACAATAAGCAGGTGTGTGCTGGCTCTCTACTTGTAGATACTGTGAAGCAATTGAAACATCTCACAGAGTTATCTAATGAGATTTTCATACCCTTTTTGTTCCATGACCTGAGAGGTCCTTGTGGTCTGAATATATGAACTTGGTTTAAAATATATATGATGACCAAGTCTAGATTCTGATAAATGAAGTCTATAAAGACTTTCTCGAAAGTTGGGAATTCTGTTATTTAGGCTGAAGGATAAATATACCATTTTGTAGTTGGATTCTTTTTTCTTTTTTTTTTTTTTTGAAAGACATTTTTGGTTAATTTGTTTGCATTTTATTTAAAGTGACATGACACCAATATCCATTGTTCACACAGGGACAGCACATTACAGAGTTTCTCTAATATTAATGAAGATCTTTTTCAAATATATTAATAGAAGGTTAACTGTGAATATAACCATGATAATATTATGCATCTACTTTCTGAAACCAGTTGCTTATTATAATTCAGCTCTATGTTGCCTTTTAATTTATGCAATTATTTTGGCTGTAATTAATGGTGGATTATATGTTGCTTATTAATTATATATTTATTAAGAAATACAGCTATAATATTGTAAGTAAACTGTTTTGAATTTTTGTGCTCTCCATGAGATTACCAAAAAATAAATACTGTTCTTTGTAGATTACATTTCACATATATCTGATGAGCAATATATAAAAGAATATTATAATTATTTTCCTTTTGAATAGCTTATAACTTACTCTTTCTAATGCTTATACTTTTTCTTAATCTGTCTTCACAAACTTTGACTTCCTTTTTTATTTCATGTTTTAGTTCCTGCTTGCAGCTCTTCATAATGCAAAAGAATGAGCAAACCCCTGTGATTTACTTTAATCTTCAGCCTATTAAATCTTGCACTTGAAGGTCAAATTTAAGCAGAGGCAAATCTATGCTTCTTTAATAAACTTTAATTCTACAAATAAAATATCATTGAAACTAGATTGTAGTAGGGTTTCATTTTAGAATTTCTTTCTTCTTCATCTAGTAAATATTAGTTGAAAGGAGGATAATGAGAATCTGAAGTTACTTGTTCCTCAGAGCATAGACATCGTTTTCATATGGCTTTGTTAGAATGTTACAAGAAGATACCTGATGAAAATAGTGGAACTATGAGCTTATAGCAGGAAAATAAAAAGTCAGTAAGAGGTAACAGAAATTATTAGCAATATGTGGAAGCTTCCAGGGTGAAGCAAGATGAGAAAAAAACCTTTGTTACATCTAATTAAGTTTCAAAAAGGAAAACATTGCAGATTTAACTTTTTAAATTAAGAATTTATTACTTTCTGGAAAAACTGAATGGGAATTTAAAGTTTAATAAAAAAGGAATGGATGCAGTTGGATTGCCTGCATTATATGTTAAAAAACCCCACAGAATTCTAAGTGATAATTCTGATCATAAAACTATGAAAAAAAAAATTAAAACAATAATGCTTCTTAAAGCAATTTCTATCATAGATAGGAAATGAGAAGAAAGAATGCAGAAGAGCTCAGAGAAGACTTGGAAAAGCTTTCAAATGTTTCTAGTATAATTATCTAGGGACATGTTTTCCAAGAGGGAGTAAGCCACAATTAAGTTTGCTAAGCTGTACCATGTATAAGTTAAGAAAAAAACATTTTGACCCAACTATTTATTTCTTAGACACATCAGTGGGAATCTATTAGACCAATGTTGAATATTTTGTGAAAAAAGAAGCTGAAAGAAACTTTAAAGACATTTAAGAATAACAATGTTACAAGAAACTTCCATGCACTAAAAGAAAGAAAAGGGTTTTTTTTTCCCTCTACTACTCTTACTGACTAATTACTGCTATTTTATTGGTGATAATTTACAGGAAAAAATGCAGGTGTTGCTCTGAAAAATATATTCTCTTCTCTATGAAGCAAAAACATGGAGAGCCAACAGATGTATTAGTGAACAGATCAGGAGCACCTGCTTCTAATTAAGGTTTCTTCTGAACTGCATCTCTGCTTTGTAGCTCATAGGAGTTTGGCTTAATGTCTTCAATGACTTCTGCAAGGAAGAATGGTGTCCAAAGCAGAAAATCAGTTCAAACATGAAAGGGTCCCTCTGTATTAGAGGTGAATGAAACTGATGTGTTTGTCAATGTTTAGCTGAAGAGGTGACTGGACCAGAGACTGGCTGAGTGGCACAGGCAGTAGTCAGTTATCTGGAAAGTAGGAGGGATAAGCTTGAATTCTTACTGACAGAGGAAAAGATGAGACTCTCTCAAATCAAATCTAGTTGCTTAGTTAATATGTAGTAGGTGAGAGTGGGATGGACTAAATCTCCCATTGGAAAGAAAAGAAGTAATATTTATGTTAACTTCTAAAAGAGAAGTCTGCATGTATGTGGTTGAGCTATTTAGCTATCAGCCATTGGTATGGATTTCCTCTAGTGCTTTGAGACTTGAGGAAAGGTAGGATTAGAAATGTTTTTCTCTTCAGTGCTTGGTGTTGGACTGTTCAGGTAAATCTGGATTCAGCATAGTGGACCTGTCTAAATGTTCAGTGTTATCCTCTGGTTTTGTGTGAGGTGTATTGGGGTATGCACTCAAAGGTGTCTTGGTGAATACAAAGGCAACTAAATTTATATCAGAAAGGTTTGAAAACCTTCCCCTGGTCTCAAAGTGCAGTAGATGCTGAATACAGAGAAACATGGCTTTCAGGACTCAGGCTTTAAAGGAAATGTTTTTAGAAGTTTAATCTAGGGAAATAAATTGGGTTGTTGTGGCAGAGAAACTGGTGAAAAGGAAGCAAAGTTAGCAACTAAGAGGCAAGGCTGCGTAATGTATTGATGATGGAGGAGGAATAATTCATGGTGTGGCATCTGTATATGTGTGAACAAGAAATACTCCAAGAATTTGCATCTTTACCTGACATTTGCAGGGAAGTTATTCTACTGTTTACTAATCCTGGAGATGAAAACTTAAGTCTCTTTAATGGCATATACGAACTTAGTGTCAGAAAATTTGTTTACATGCTTAGGCTGCTCTAATTAAATTTAAATCTACTTAAAAAGAATTTAACTACAGTAACCTTATGTAGGCATTTTAATATCTATTTAAATTGGCTATATTGGTTTGGTTAGTGCAAAAATTTATACTTAAGCTATAAATAGATTATGTCTTTAAGTTGTCATTTTCAGCTGAGGTGTTATCTGGAAGCATGTATCCTCTTTTTATATCATAATTGCCAAGAAAAAAGTAGATAAAGATGTTATTTTGGAAGTGTTTTAAATACATTTAATGGTATTATCATTTCCATAAGTGTTACATGTAATTGGTCAGCTGGGAGAAGTTATTTTGTACTGGATTTTAAGAATTCCTCGTGTGTTTGCATTGATATAATTTATGGCAAAATTGTCTCAATCCTGCACACAAAACCGGATTTACACAATGAACAAGTTCTTAGCAATCTTATACCTTGTGTATAATAAATGGTTAAAACTTGTTTTGCTTAGAAGAGTTATCAGAACAAAGGGCTAAAAGAAAGAATATCTTGTCAAGAAGATGAGTGAGGTTGACTGTCTACATTATACCAAAGAGCTGGCAGTGGGTCTGAGGTGGAGACTACCTGACAGAAAGAAGCAGCCTCAGAATTCCTAATTTTGGCTGTTTAATTATATATGACTATGGTTTTGCTAGTGAAAAAGTATGGGTTGTGAAGAACAAAGAAAAGACTTCTAGTTCAGATTAAGAAAAAAAAAAGTAGACTTTGGGATGAGAATGTCAGGGATGTTGCTAAACACATCATATGCTATGCTATTTATTCCATGTGGAGTTTCAGAATCCCATAAAAACGTCTTTCCTAGTGGCGAGGTGCATGTAGCTGTCTAAAAACCTCCAGAGATGTGGCACATTCATAGCAAAAAGAAGCAGGAATGATAACGTATTATGGAATATACTAATTCATACAAGATCTGACAACTTGGGCTTCGATATTAATTTGTACTAGTTCACTGTCTGTTTTGAGCAAGTTGCACTCTTTCATGTAATAAAAGCCTAAAAAGTGCTTATTTTCCTTTTGAACTGGAAAATCACTTTCAGATCAGACCTGCTTTTTCTTTAAAGAATTCTTTGGCATTCCAGATGCAATATATTATTCTCTGTAGACCAAACATGTAGTCTTATCCTTGAAAGGGTTATCAGTAGTCTTGACATTCAGTGTTAATGGAATCAGATTCATTATAGTTCATTTGCCATTCTTCTTAGTCATTTAGCTGTGATATTTCATATTCTTGAGGGGGGAGAAAGGGTTGTTGTTATTTTCCCAGAACCATATATTAATATTTTTGACCAGCTTAGGAAAATATTAAACTATTTTAAAACTAATAAAATATCAGAAGATCCAAATTCTCTCTGTGTACATCAGTGAAGGGTGTCGTTGTTGTTATCCTGGGCTCAGGTGTGCAACTCTTCTCTCATTGTCCTTTACAACTAATGATTTGTCAGTTAATCACTCAGGAGATAAAAATCCCCTAATACTCAATGAAGGAAATACTGTGCAGCATTGCGATTTAATGTTAGTTTTGGAACCATGTAATACCCTTAGCCATCAGATAGTAGTCCTGCTGTGCAAAGCTTATTAAAATACAGATATTATGTCAGAAGCTGGAAGGGCATATACCCCGGTAGGCTTGTATGAGAGCAATGATGCACTTTGTTCTGGGCTCCCTGTCTTCCCTGTCTCAGCTGGTATTGGAGCTACAGCTGTGCCTTTCTTCTGAATAAATCCACTTAATCTCCTTGGACAGCCACAGAGGGCTAAGAATAATTTTGCTCTTTAGATTTGACTTTTATTTATTTATTTATTTATTTTGTCAAATGCACACACATCCATCATTCATTAAAAATTAATGTCTACAGATACAATACAGTGTTTTAAACTTTAAGAATGTAGAAATAAAAGAAAGAAGAGTAGAAAATAAGTAGTTTTTACAGTTGCAGAAACCTTAAAACTTCTTAATTTTTATCTTTTAATGGAGAATTACAGACTGGCTTTGGGTGAAACGAACAGTTCTACTAAGTTATTATTGGGTTCTACAGAAATAATGGAAAACCTATAACAAGATGCAAACTTTCATTAGATTTCAGTACCTCCATGATTTCTTTTTTGCCCAATACTTAACCTAAGTACTTTGGTGTATGCGCTAATCATTTCCAAGTGCAAAGCCTGTGGCTATGATGGAAGAACTGACTTTTTTTGTGTCTTCTTATTCTCTATCGGTGTGAGAAGTATGTGTATCTCTGGAGAAAACAGGTTGCTGTGTATCATTTGTCATTAAAACTGTTACTCTGTTTTAGGTTAGAGTTTGTAGCTGAAACTTGCACTCAGCATAACCATAGAATATATTTACACACACATATCTTCATCATCATAATAATATATATGCGTGTAAAGTTACAGTTTTGTGGGGTTTTCAATCACATTGAATTTGAAGTCTGTTTTGCCACTGAAACTGAAAAGAGAACAGCAGTCCCTGTGAAGAGCAGTGTGATAAAGAATAAATAAAAATGGCTATGGCTCATTGATTCTTTTTTGAAGAGAGCAAATGTATAATATGTATTGGAAAATGTAATATATTGCAGTATATTTCTCTCCAATATATTGGAGACAAAACTTAGATTCCCATATCAGACCAGAAGAAACTATACTTTCTGTTACTACTCAGCTAGGAATGTATTTCTTTAATATTGGGAATATATACTACTTTGCTCTTTTTTGTAGTGTGTGTTCGTCATTCCCCCCAACCCAGTTCTTCCAACTTTCTTATTGTAACTCTCAGTAATCATACTTTGGCCTTAGAACATAAGAAGTATGTGGCTGGATCCAGCATCAAGAAAGGATATAGGACTCTTTAATTTCAAGTCTGATGGGCAGTACTAACACAGATGAGTATCAAGAATAGTATCTGGTTTTCAGAGCCTTACTTGCTTGCAGTTCGCCATTTCCCCTGGTTTATGTGTTTTCCTTAAGCTAGATTAATTTAATAGTTTACACTGTGGATGGGTTCCCAGCACCTAACACAAGTCTCCTTTACTGAGAGGTAAGCCATTTACTTCTCTACTGCTTTAGATTTGGAAACCTTGTAATTGTTCATTCTTTTTGTAATATCACTTCAAACACTTGAATACTGTTCCCATATATCTTTGCCCTTTTTCTTTTCTTAAGGCCAGCCCTTCCTTGAAGATCACAGTCTCTAAGCTTATTAATTTTCTTGTCATAGTCTCTGCTTGGTCTAATTTTATGTGTGTCTTTATTTGGCTAGAACTTGTCAGAGTAATCCAGCAGGGGATTGTCTTCCAGCTCACCAAAGTCAACAGAGCAAGCAGGGACAGTTTCTACAATGTATAGCTCAATCTAGGTATCAGAACCGTCTCGGCAGTACTGCTACTCAGCCATTTATTTCCCATGTTAGAAAGCAAAGATTCAACATTACATTGACAATACTATAAATATTCTGAGGAAAATATCATCCCAAATAATAGCAATAAATTCACCATGTTAATAGATAATGGTTTGTGTTTATTTTAGTTTATTTCAATAGTCATTATCTTATATGTAACTGCAAGCAATTCAGGTAAGAATGTTTCAACATATCATAGCATGCTTTCATTTACAGGTTTTATTGCATTTGTTTTCAAGGGATTATTTAGGTATTCTCAGTGACTGCACTGGGTCATTTCACTGTATATGCCAAAACTCCTTTCAGTCAGTTGTATGCTTATATAAGCCCTCTGATCTGAACGCTAGCTGCTCTTCAGAACTTACTCTCTTTACCAGACCTACTGCTCAAATGACTCTAAAATGTGTCCTTCAGACTCTTCAATGAAACTGTTTTAAACATATAGTCAAAAATGTGAGTTTTTTTTTATAATCAACTTTCTTATTTTATTTTATTTAGCAGAGCTGAGGATCTGTTATCTGTATTATGGTGCATTATATAAAGTGCATAGAGTGACTTAAACATCACAATATTTTTGTTGGTACTGCAAGGAGGTAGGATATCCAGGCCCTGTTGGTAACGGCCCATTTATTCAGAAAAATTGAATCTCCTGTGCAGGTCCCTTGACCTTACTTCATTTTATGGCAAAACCAGCCTTCAGAAGGTTATGGATTATTTTCTTCCCTTGCTCAAAAACTTCTTCCGCTGTATCACCCCACACAATAATGTCATCAATGTATTGCAGGTGTTCTGGAGCTTGCCCATGTTCCAGTGCAGTCTGGATCAGTCCATGACACATGGTAGGGCTGTGTTTCCATCCCTGGGGCAGTCTGCTCACCATTCTTCAGTCCCTCCTTTCCCCTCTGCTTCGGGCTGAATAATACCATAACTTGTTCTGTGCCAGTTCTGTTCTTTATCTGTTCATGTGCTAAATCGGTGCAGTTCAGTAACCTGTACAAAACTACCTTACCACAGAAAGTGATTCTGCCCGCACCTCCCCTTGTTGATGGTTAAATAAGTTTACTGGGCAATCAGGCACGTACCAGAGCTAATAATGGATAGCAGCAGGGTCGCACAGTGAGAAGAGTGGAAGGAATGGCATTGCCCTTTTTGCAGCAGTGAACCACTTAATCAGCTGTTTTGCGATGTAGAGACTAATTAGTTTCCTGAATTTAGATGTCAAATTTGTTATGACAGCTAAAGTAAGCAATGTTAATACTATCCTATAGATCACTAGAATATTTTCATTCTATCTTATTTTCTGAGTATGAGGTGAGAGGATTTTGTGTTTTGAAAATTGTTTAACCCTTCAGAATGCTTTTTCAAAAGACAATACCAAGGGAGAAAATCAGATTAGAAAGATGAAGTCATAAACTAAGTGGAACCTGGCTGTTTTCCCACTGTTCTGCAGGAAATTTGAAGTTAGTAGAGATGGTCTAAAAATATGCAAACTTGGTGGGAAGCAGAAGAAAGTAAAAAAGGTTAGACTGAGATTATCATCTAACTGCAAGCATTATCTGTCTTTTCCACAAGTGGATGCTAGTTTTCTCAGTTAACTAAAATGTATCTTTTCTGCTTCTTGAAATTAGACTTGCAAGTAACTCTGAAATTACTTTTTTGAATTATTCTGTACTAGTAACACAAACAAAAAAGCTATTTATTTCGGGATTTCAAAAGAAACATATTTATTACTGCTTTCATTTTTTTTTTTTTTTTTTTTTTTAAGGATGGTATGAATAAAATCATTGTCATTATAATCACCATAACGAAATCTAAGGTTTAGGTATGTGTTACTCCTTTGAAGGATGTATGAACAATCTGTTAACATTGAAAACTAAGCTTGCTCGCTAGGGGGGTTGCAAGCTGCCAGACATTATTCCATTAAAACTGTGCTTAGAAGTCTTTGTTCTGACAGGCATTTTGCTTCTTTTTTTTTTTAACAAACAAACAAGATTTTAAGGAAAAGCTAACAGTTTCAAATACTGCCTTTTTACTCCTCAGCTGTTTTCCATAGCTTACATGTTTTTTTAGATCAGAAAGAAAGAATCTATTTCATGTTATCAGAAAATGTCTAGAATGGTTTTTGTTTGTTTTCTTACAAAGTTAGAAACATTACACACTGTAGCTGAAACAACTAAGTATACTGCAACTTTTCTTGAAAAATGGAGTAAAAGATTCTAGGAGTTGCTTTCCTAGGCATTTCTTATTTTACTGAATATTTTACCTACTGCTTTGAAGATAACACTGCAAAACGTCTTCAGAGCAACTCTTTAGGAAGGAAGGCATATCTTTAGTCATGACTGCATAATGTTTGAGTGACTGGGTAGCGAGTCTGATGTGATCACTACTGTATTATTCTGCTTTTTTAAACCTTTCACTGTTTCCTTTT
Source organism: Coracopsis vasa (assembly GCA_026283785.1). Lineage (NCBI taxonomy): Eukaryota > Metazoa > Chordata > Aves > Psittaciformes > Psittacidae > Coracopsis > Coracopsis vasa. The sequence continues at coordinate 26,028 of JANHGB010030664.1, forward strand.
GGTTTTCACAAGGGTTTTTTTAATCTGCGTGCATTTCTTACCATAACTGAATTTTACAGGGCTATGTGTGTCAAAGTTAGAGGTAGGTGAGTTTGACCTACACAACTGTGCTGCCAAAAGTCATTACCGTGCAATCTGTTATGCTGTAAAAATTGGTTTTGTACTGTTTTGCTAGGGAAGTGAACTGTGACTGTGATTGCCTGCTCTAGCAGAACTGAAGATCTGCAGCTGCCTCGCTGTGGCTGGGTTAGCAGTGCTTTGTGTGTGCTCTGCATCATTAGGCTGCATGAGCAAAGCCATTTGGTCAGTCGAGTAAAACATCTAAATCGTAAGCTCTTTGCACGAGAAATCATATCCACCTCCCTGCTTCCTCTTCTTGCCATATACTTTTCGCCCCCATTCATAGGACCTGTAAACCTTTGAGTTACCTACTACTGCTGCTAATGACCAGGAGACCAATGAATCCTTACTGCAAAAGCTGAGAAAGTAACCCAAAGGCATCTTACAACACTGTCTGCTTCCTTTTACCGGCAATGGATGGTAGAAGTCAAGACCCCAGTGAAAATGGAATCCTTATCCAGAATAACACATTTTATATTGCAACAAACTTAAATGTACATTATTTCCTGTGGCTACCTCCCTAGATTTTGTGTGGGTTGTGGTTTTTTTTGGTTTGTTGGGGTTTGGTTTTTTTGTTTGTTTGTTAAATTCTGTACAAAACCAAGGCAGCTCTCAATAGCCACTGCATGCATTCATTATAACATTCAGGAAACTACTGAGAAGCAATAAACAGTGCTGCTACATGATTAACCCTTGATGTTCCTTCAGAACTCTTGTAACTCGTGTGTCAGGCCAGGGGCCCATCAGGGGTATCTCCTAGTTCATTTAGGGTTTGGGTTTTTTTCATGGGAGAAGGTGTCTTCCATATTACAACAAACTGTAGAAATACAAGCACACAATTTATGTTGCACCTTGAAAACCTCTCTGAAACCTCACAACTGATACCTTAAAATCGCTAATTGCCATCAAGGTTAAAGAAGGATTACTGGGATCTGACATATTAGACTGCAAGGGTAGTCTATTTGTTATCCCAGTCAAGGTCCTTGTATGGATTTTGTGTTGCGGTATACATGGTGAAGCAAGAAGAGAATAGTTCTGAGCAAAAATTTGAGTAGAAAGTGCTAAAATGCTGAGCTGGAATAGCCATTTTTGGTGCTTTAGGACCAGCCAAATTGATTTCACTGCTTGATCTGGGAAACTGCTCTTGAGTAAAAGAACCAGAAGGGCTATTTGGGTCCTTTACCACTTAGGTCTGGATTACTGTTCTGGCTAAAGTAACATCTGGGATTTTAGATTAAAAGAAAACTATGCTTCAATTTTCTGATACTGAATTAACATTATATAATCTTTTCTTCTGTCAACCCCAAGATTGATTTATAACGTGTTGTGTTTATCTGGAATGTAAAGTAATAATTTTTAATACGGTGAGTTAGCAAGTAATTTTACTGTGAACTTTATTATTCAATTTTTATTAGTTTATAATAATTTTATAGTAGCTTTTTTAATGTTTGTTATTTTTCGAAAAATCCATTAAAACTGATTTATTGTTGCTGATGATAAAAAAGGTCACTAACTTAAAAAATTTAAAATAATAAATTCAGGAGAATTCTAATTGACCACAAATGCTTCACGCCTGGAGATTTTAACAAGGAAAAAGCACCCCAAACCTCTTTCCACTTCTAAGTAGGGCATTTTAACTTAACTGATATTAAGGATATAGTAACATCACATATACTCCCAATCATAAGTTTTGTAGTACTATATGTAAAAATCATGGAATTGATAACTAATTCTTCTCATTTATCTAACGAGTTGATCTTCGTCTGATTAATCTGAAATATTAAAGGCTACCTAAAGCTGTGATTTTTTAGCTTAATACCTCTTTTTCTGTCCCCATGCGACTGTTTTATTGACTCATTTGAAGTATTCAAGAGATTAGAGGGGCATAATATTTTTACATCACAGAAATATCCTGGTTTGACCTTATTCAAGAGATTATTATGTCTTCCTATCTCTACACAGCACAGTCCATAAAATTTCCCTTGCAAGTCTTGCATGCTTTATCTTCAGGCTTATTGACTCCACTACAGTTAGAACTCCTCAAGGTAAAAAATTTCTCATTGTCCTATTGTTTAAGCTTACCAGTTGCCTTTTCTTTTATTGGTTTTGGTGTTTGGTTTTTTTTATAGGTAAAAAAGCAATCATTCTGAAAATATTTGAATATGTAGCCAGATCACTCTCGACTTTCACATATTGTAGTTTTTATCAAATTTTGATATTTTCTCCCTAGTGATAAGCTTGATTAACCAATGAAATGTAAGAACATCTTATAAGTCACTGAAGCTCAGGCAATTTTGATGGTCTTCTAAGCTGGTTTGCTCTTTAGTGTATTTCTTATGCTTTTGTTTCTATGTTTCTCTCTTAATGCCCTGTTCTAGTCTCTATTCTCTTTATACAACACTTCCCATTCCTAAATGCTTAATCTGCTAATTAAAGTACTCTTTCTCTATCCAACATGAGTGGTTTTAGCTGTGAGTATATTTTTCCTCCCTGTTTTCCTGTAAGTTTCCCATTGGCCATTCCCTTAGTCTTTTCTTTCAGTATCTGGAGTTCACTTACAGACTGTTTTTCTTGCTTGGGGGAAAAAGTTTCAACTTCTGCCTTTAGTGTGCCATTATATACTGGAAGTCTAACTTGTTTCTTTGTCATCAGTCTGAAGAGTACTTACAGCACCCAAATCAGCTGGAGAAGCAGTAGATTTTGCCAAGTGATGTTTGTTGGTTAATTGCTGTTAAACAACCATTTTCATGTCACTGTCATGAAGTTTTAACCTCTTAACATATTAACAATGAAAAAACAATAGCTTTATTTCCTAGGCTTTCCTTGGAGTATTATCCAGTATATACAATTATGATCTACTGATCAATATATTTTAGATACTACAGTATATACGAGTCTTAAGAATGGGACTTTGTCAGAAGAGAGGTTGCTGAACTTGAACTTGTTCAAATAGGGAACATACAGATTCAGAAAGTACAGCAGGGAGAAAAATACCTAAATGAGAAAAGTCGCTTATTGCTCAAGATGAGCTTCAAAATTGATTGAAGATAGCAACTCAGTTTATAGCTTGGTAGATATAGCATTAACTGTGCAATAGTCACCAGTGTTTCAAGTAAGTGCAAAATTCTAGGATAATGAGTTAATAACAGAAGATAACTTTCTAGGTAGATCCAAAAGCACATAAAAATAAGGTTGAATTTAAGGATTTTTCTTGTAGGTCTAGAAAAAAAGCTCAAATCTCTGTTCTGAAGTCTTGCCAGCAGCTGGTCTTCAGCCATGAACAGATGTACACTGGTCATTGGTACAAAGAACTGGAGGCAAAGCTGGTTTGACATTGGTCAGATCTTGGATACCGAGCTTGATGCAAATCAGACACGCAAATAATACCTTGCTTTTTGCTTGTATGAAAATAAAGTTTTGGGGTTTTGTTGGGGTTTTCTTCTTCCTTTTGAAGAGAGATTGTTGGTTTTTTGCCTGCTAACTTTACTTCTCTGGGGGTATTTTTCAACATATGCATATCGGTATTTCCACCCCCATGTTCACCTGTGGAAGATTATAGAATCATAGAACAGTTAGGGTTGGAAAGGACCTTAAGATCATCTAGTTCCAACCCCCCTGCCATGGACAGGGACA
>JANHGB010030667.1:0-15371 GCA_026283785.1 Coracopsis vasa
GCGGTTCAGGACATTTGGTCGCTTTAAACTGACCCAGGAGATGACAGTCTTGTTCGGAAACATCATGTATAACCAAACAGCCCTTTTTCACTCGGACCTGCCTGTCGCACATTGCCCTTTTAGTCCTGCTCGCGATTGCAGTGTGCATAGTTAAAACCCTTCCAAAATCTTCGTTCGCAAAGTCAAGCCTTCAATTCATAGGAAGGCATGGTCAGATTATTGGGGAGCTGGTGCCAGACAGCAGAAGACCTCTTTTTGCAGACACCTCTTGGTTTCTTCATGCCACCCTTGCTGTTGTAACATTTTCGGCTGCTGCTAAAACATGTTTCGAAGACTAAAAATTAAATCTGCTGGGCACTCCTGGGGGATGAAGTGGAGGTTAGAATTCAAAATGTCTTAAAACAAGAGAATTAACATGAGCACAGACACAGCCATGCTTTTTGTTTGCTTTCCTGCTTGTGCACTGCTTGTTCATAATTCTCCTTCTTTACTGAATAATGAGCTAAGAGGATCCTTTGTGCCTCTGAAAACCAAATGGAGATTTTCCTTTTTTAATATTGTTTTAACTGTAGTAAACCACAGTATAATGCCTTTTCAGTATTCAACCTCTGAGATGTTTGCAGAACAAGCAAAGTACTGGAAATCTGAGTAGTGTTTCATTCTAGCTCCCACCACAATGTATAAAGATTGTTTTTTGTTTGTTTTTCCTTTTTGTGTGTGTATGTTTGTGCACCTGTATATAGCCAGGAGACACATACATGCCTAGATGCCACCATTTTTTACATCTAGACATTGATACACTCTGAGAAGGGACAGTTATAAAACTTTAAAATATACACATGGAAGTATAAAAGAACAAAACAAAGTCAACAATCAAAACAGACCATAAATATCCCTGGTCTCACAGTGTACTGCTATTGGGTGGAAAAAAGTTTTATCTTCATAGTAGCTTGTATGGGGCTGTCTTTTGGATTTGTGATGACGTCATGCTCAGCAAAAAAGGCGAGAGAAGCAGGAGGAAGCGGGGACATTCAGAGTGATGGTGTCTGTTTTTCTAAGTAATCATTACATGTAATGTTGTCTTGCTTTACTGGAGATGGATGAACACCTGCCTGATGATGGAAAGTGGTGAATGAATTCCTTGTTTTGTTTGCACTTGCAGCTTTTGCTCTAGCTATTTAACTTTCTTTATCTCAACCCGCAAGTTTTGTCACTTTTCCTCTTCTGGTTCTCTCCCCCATCCCATTGGGGTGGCAGCAAGTGAGTGGCTGTGTGGGGCTGAGCTGCCTATGGGGGTTAAAATATGACAGAGAGTTAGTGCAGAAAGTAGAACTATATTATTTTGACATAGTATAATTCAGTATGTCGTTGTGCCTCCCATACCTGTGGGAGAATGGGTCACAAATTTACTCAGGACAAGTGTAATACTGGCAGTTCTCTTGCCTTTTTATACAACAGCAGCAGCAGAAATAAAGAGAAAACAGTGATTCTCAGTAATGGAAGAAGTGAGCCTGAGTTGCTTGGTACCCGCTTTAGCTGTGAAAGCTTACAAGGCATCCCTTTAATTTCATGGTGGAGAACAGATATTTCTTACAGTGCTATACACACAACACTGCGAAATAATAAAAAAAAAAGAACAAAAATATTAAAAAAGGAAGAAAAGAATGAAAAAAAACCCCAATCCAACAATTGCAGGGTTCATTCCAATGCCTATAAAAAAATAGAAAGTTTCCAAGATTTGTAACAGTGAAACAGAGTAAGAAAAATTGATGGAGATCAACTGTGACGTTAACAAGATTGGGAGATTACTAACAGGGAAAGCCTGTAGTAACTTAAGGTATTTTTTCTGTGTTTCTGAAGATGGATAATATGTCTTTTTTCTTTATTGATTATATTATTAATTGTATTACTGATACTTGTTGGTGGGGGTTTATGGTTGACTTGGTTTTTTTTTGGGGGGAAGGGAGGAGCAAGTGCAAAATAATCATCCTGTATGATTATATGCTAAATCTCATTATTAGAAGTAATACAAATGTGCAAATGAAAACTTTCTTTGGTGAATATAGGTTGCATTATAAAGTTTTAGAAAAGGAAAATCATACTGGGAAAAAACAATGTGGTGGTATTGTCAGTTTTTATGAATAATTTTAATGTTTGGAATATTTTTCCGTCAGTATGTACAGAGATGGTCCATACACATCGATTATCATGACTACTTCATTTTCATAATGTTACTTGTTTAAAAATAAATGCATATGCATTGTCATACTTCTTATAGTCTTGACTACAAAACAGACTCAGATTTATGAAATTTTCAAAAAACATGTTTTGAGCAGCTTTACCTACTGCTTGTGTAACAGGAGACTCTTATAGACTCCTTTCTTCATTAATATAATTTTTACATTTTCTGAAACCAGTCATAACACTGCTCTTCTCCATGCTACTTATCCTTCTATAGGATGGCTTCTATGTATTTTATATAAAAATATATTTTAAAAATTTTGACTGCAAATCCATGGGCTCTCACTTCTTTTGGAAACGTAGCAAAGTTTTAAATCCAAGGATTTTATGCTAAAGTGTCATTTTTTAATTATCCATGAGTTATCTCACCTCAGTATTCACTATATTTTATGATAGTTGCCTCATTTTTTCATTATATGTGTTACGAAGTAACACGGAAAAATAAAAATAGCTGAATACCAGGAGAAATATAAAATTTATTAAAGAACTAACTTTGAAACATGAATCTGTTGAATATTGAAAAGTTATGAGATCTAATTTAGCAAATGTCTAAACCAACATTAAAGCAGTATTGATATCCCTCACTTCCATGCATTGGTTTGCAGTGAGGATTGTAAATATAAATGTAAATGCTGTGCTAATGATTTAAAATAAAGCTAAAATCAAAGAAAAAATCACAGTAATAACTTACACTAACCAAACAAGAAATTATAACAAATAGCACCATGTCAGTGTTCCAGTGCTGTAAGGATTTTAAATTAGAAAAGGCAACATTTACAGAACAGGTTGCTCATTTAACATTTTTAGGATCTGTCAATAAGATCACTTTTGGTGTGAAACAGCCTATTTATTTTGATTAAAGGAAAATCTCTCAATGAAAATACTCTTGAGCAAATAGCAGGAGAGGTTCTTGACTTGTTCAGTGCCTAGAGCATTCTTGCATATCACAAGGGTTTGATAAAGAAGCAAATAGTGCTTGAGGATCTGAAAAAATGTCAATGCAGTTTGTGGATAGCCTGTTGAGATTGCTAAAGAATATTGTTCCAACAAAGGGTGGGAAGCTAGAGATCTGATTAACTCCTTGGCTGCACTGTTTGTAGTTACTTAAAATGTACCACTTGAAGGAGGGTAAGAGTACTCTCTCTTACTGAAATAAACTTTCTAATGAGTCATCCATGCTGAGTAAAAGTAGATATCAAATAATGCTTAACAAAGATTAGCTGGCTGACAGGGTTTTGTTTTGATTCCTTTTCTGTGAAAAACAGTCATGTCTATGAAGATCTCTGTGCATAAGTCAGTTTCTTCCACTCTGCTGTGTGCATTGTGTCTTTGGAGGTATTTGCAGACAAGAGAAATACAATTCACATCAGTGATATAAGGACTGCAGCAATACAGTCTGACAGGTATTACTCCACTATGTATAAATGTGTTACGCTTGCTATTCTCATTTACTTTGGCTGCTACAAAGTCTTGAAGCTGACCTTGCAAGGAGTTAAGGTATCATCTGGATAAGGAGCCTATCTCATCAGAAACAATGAGGGCATAAGGTGCTTTGTTTAGTTATTTTTGCTCTAGAAGTTAAAAAAACCCATAAAATCTTACACAAAAATAAATGACATAAAGGAAAATATGAAGAACTATAGCATCATGTTATGTAGTAACACATTAAAAGCAGAATTCAGTTTTAAATGTCACCTGCTTTTTTTTACAGAAAACCCTGAATAGAAAGTGTTTATTTTCCTCAGAATATTTTTGTTTGGCTTTATTTTTCAGCTGAAAGCCAAACATCTCAGTTTTTAAACGTAAAAATATCAAAATCTTTATTTAACTCAATATAATATAGATATAATAGATAGAACTAGTAGGTATAACCTGAAGAGAAAATAGGAATTTAAGATAACCAGATTATAAACCCAAGTCTTGGTAATAATTGAGGCAGATCCAATTATATGCAAGCCCAGAAAAGCAGGAAGAAAGAAGCCCTTGTCATTATGCAAGTATATGACTTACAATTTTTTGCCTTTTTAGGTCACCTGGAAGAGTTGAGTTGGAAATAACTATTTCTATTCACACTGTTTAAATAATAGATTGATTAATAATTCTAACAGAGCTTATAACTTTTACTTTAAACAACTTGACTTCTTATTCAACTTTCTTCAATCAATGCTTGCACATTACTACCCAGTAAAGAGAACAAGCTTGATGCTGATAAAGTTGAATATTGTCTTTATTTGTACTGAGGTCTTAATAACTTTTATTTTTTTTGAATCGTGAGTACACAAACTTCCAATAAAGGTTCAGTTGCCATTATAAAAAGTTATCCTTGATTATATGGAATTTGTTCCAGTCAACAGGACTCTAAACAATTTGCAATACAATCCTCAGAAGTAATTCAGAAGAGCAAAGACAAGTTGCTGTGCATGCTGGAAGCAGGTTATATCACTATTATTTTCCTAAGTTGACACAAAGAACAAGGCATATAATATTACAGAGACCATCCCTAGTTCAAGAGCTAGGCCAACATCTACATTTTCTCCACTTCAGTGTAAATAACTAAAACTGCTTGAGAGCTGCTGATAGCTGTGATCTGACATAATGGATATGTTAGTTGTGCTCTTATTTCCCTGTCACATCAATGCACAGATAGATAAAAATGAAACAACGTTATATCCTGTGGATAATGTGGATTGTATTTTACTAACATGTATTTCTGAAGAAAATTCTTGTTTGTGCTTGTGAAAGGACCTTTCCAAGTGTATTTGATAATCAAGGTCTGGAGATAAAAACATTATCTAATCAGTTACACATGAGACAATTCAAATAGCAGAGTTTGACAATAATTCAAAGTGTAAACAACATCAGTATCAATCATGTATTTAGTAAATCTAAGGAAAATTTAAATCATATCTAAATATAATGACAGCATACATTTCAATGTTATAAGCAATATATTTAAAATATATAATGTGAATATACTGACAACATTCAGTTCTGAATATTATATTCATTGGAAAGATATTACCAGAATAAATTCTTCAAACATTTAAACATTGGTTAGCTGTGCATGGATTATTCATATGTATACAGTATTACATAATACAAAGTAGCTCTGCTCATAAAATGGCTATAGGTCCCACGTGTCAATGTTCTTAGCACTCACAAGCTAAGATCTCCCATCTAGTTAGCATGTTCCTATTTGCCCCAGCAGAAGTCTATGCATGGTCTTACAGTTACCTTTATACTCCAGAACACTTCATTTTTTTTGATCTTGCTCTGCTACTTCAATTTTTTATTGCTCAAAAATACCTACATCATTAGAAACATACCCATTTTCAGAAGTGCATTTGTATATATTCTTTTCCACTAGCTAAGCAGATACCTGACTTGTCTAGCTCATCTGCGGTTATTTCTGCTTCAATATTTGCCTTATTATTCCCACCCCATTTTTCACCTCAGAGCTCACCATTTTTCATAGTTCAAAATAGACCTTATTTTAGTTCAGTCACTTACTGTCAAAGAGATTATGTAAATGTATTTCTGGCCCTATATAAAGCTTTACTTTCTTCAAAGCAGTGTGACAAATGTGCTTGTGGCTGGCAGCCATACCCTTAAGACAAAGTGATCATTGTTCCTTCCTGAACCGATTTGCCTTTTACCTGTGTTGTGTTTCCAGAGGTTTTTAGAAGGGAACTGGAACCAGGTCTCAAGCAGGAGGGCAAATGAGCACCAGCAGCAGATGAAATGAATATCAGCCATGGATTTACGTCTGAAAAAAGGCAAGAACTGGAATCAAGGAACAGGTGGCTAAAGAAGGTGGTGATATAATAAAGAAATACAGTAGAAAAAAATATGTTAATTTACCTTCAATTAAAAACATTCATTCATTTTTACTTCCAATGATTTACTTCTAATGCTGTATTATTTTTATTTTTTACTGCTATATTTATATAGTTTTATATAATTTTACGTGTGTAAATCTCCCAATACCAAGTCCCTTAAGTTAATTTAGTTTAGCAATATAGCAATATTTACTAAATATATAAAGAATCAAAAAAGGTTTAGGAGTGACACAGAATAATTGCTACCATTAATTTGTGTTAGTTTGGTGTTCTTCCAGATATCTTTAGCTTTCATGAGGGTTCAGTATCCTATTGGCAACCACTCGGCATGAAAGGTCCCATACTGAGTGCTTCTCAGGCTTTCTTAATGAAGCATAGATTTTTGTTTCTAGATTTTTATAAATTAGGTAGAAGTTCTGCTTAAATACACGCTGCAGATCAGTTCATGATATCTTGGTTTTCAAGTAAGTTTCTCATTTTTCTCTCTGAATTCTTACTATCCAGGATAAAAAAAAAAATAGTCAAAGCCCCCTAATCTGAAAGTGTAAATATGTCCTAGGTTCAGCTATAGCAGTCATTTTTCTCCTCCTTAGTAGCTGGTGCAGTGCTGTGGTTTTGACTTTCAGCCTGGGAACAGCGTTGATAACATCAATACTTTTAGTTGCTGCTCAGTAATGTTTAGTCTGACCAAGGACTTTCTGAGTCTCATGCTCCGTCAGGGAGGAGGGGAAACCGGGAGGAAGCAGAGACAGGACACCTGACCCAAACTAGCCAAAGGGGTATTCCATACCACAGCACGTCATGCCCAGTGTATAAACTGGGGGGAGTCACCTAGAACGGATGGATTACTGCCTGGGTTGGGCTGGGTATCAGTCAGCAGGTGGTGAGCAGTTGTATTGTGCATTACTGCTGTTTATTGTTGTTTTTTTCCTTTTCCCTTGCAGTTTTATATTCTCTCCCCTCATTATTTCCCTTATTAGTAGCAGTAATCATAGTAGTATACTGTACTTTAGTTACTGGACTGTTCTTATCTCAACCTGCGGGTTTTACATTCTTTCGTTTCTCCTCCCCATTCTGCCTGGGTGTGGAAGGGGCAAAAGGGGTGAGTGAGTGGCTGCGTGGGACTTTGCTATCATCTGGATTTAAACCACTACAGATACTTAAAACTTTCAACCAACCAGGCCTTGCTCTAAGACTTTGTACTATTTACTTGTGATGCTGACGGGTGAGTCTGAAGGAGAAGAGAGCTATGGGAGCTCAATATTGTTTAGGCAATTCAGGTTTGATAGCTGCTCCTCATACTCTTCTCATGGCTTATGCTGCTGCTATCTGTGCCAGCTGAGCTGGGGAAAGGGTCGGGTGTGGGGTGTAGGGTCCTCCTCAGCTCTGCCTGCTTGCCAGCATGTACTCAGCCCTTTCCGCAAGTACACATGCTAGGGTGTCAAAGACTGATGAAATCCAAGTAAGAATCCAAGAAATCATTCAAAAGATAACCTGCTGACAGCAGGAAGCTCTTGATCACAGTGTTAATGACCATAGTACTTAGGTTCTGTCCGTTTTGCTTTTGTGTTACTCTTTCCTTGTTTAATACTCATTCACTATGGGCATTATTAGGAGCAGGAGAACAAATGTAGGAATCTATAATAAACCTGAGGCTCTAGGGTATGTTTTTGCTGGAAAGGACCCAACAAAAGCTTATTTTCTTTTGAAGTAGCTCATCCGAGCTTTGAGCAATTGGAAATTTCTCTTAGTGGCCAGAAAAGAAACTCTTGTTTTAAATCACAGCAGAGATGGTTGTGTAGAGGAGACTGCTGGTCAGCTGAACAACAGCCGCTGCTTGCCTGCAGACCTGCTTGACAAGCAAGGAAAATTATGTGTCCCTGACTTCCCTAGCCAGGTTCCTTGCTGCCACATGTATTCCCAAAGTCTTTTCCCATCCCTCCTGTCCTGCACAGGTAGCTGAGCCACCACCTCCTCTCTGATGGAAGGCCACTGTTCTGCAAATTTCTAGAGCTTTTTTCAAATTGGTTACCAGTTGTGACCTGAGTGGAGATATTTAAAAAGTTTGCTGCCTCAAGTGCAGACTTCCATTACCAGAGGCTGGTCTGTGATGAAGCTCATAGCAGCAGAAAGCCAAAGGTCAGTATATTAACACAGAATGCAATAATACATTCGGTTGGTAGGCGATCTTGATTTCCATATAAATGCAGAGAATTATGTGCACCTTTCAGGCATGTGAAACTAACGGTAAAGTAATTTTTATGTAGCTTACTTTGGTTTGGTTTAGTTATTTAATAAATGGAATTCTCTGGCTTTCTTGCCATTCTCTCTTACTACACCAGTGTCAGAGCAGGGATAATTTTTAATTGAAATTAATGACTAAAAATGGTACTTACACAGGTCCTTGAGTTTAACTGCTAGCAATCTAAATCTTGGAAACCTGGATTTCTAAAACATCAGACACTTAAAATGCCCTGAACTACAAACTAAGATTAATCTGCAGTTCAGTCTGGTGCTATAAACATTCCATAACTCTTCCATATATCCTCAACCAGACACACTTCTGTACCTTGCACCACTAAACCTACTTTTAAACAAAGAAGACTTTGTTGGTAATCACATGCTGTAGAGCCTGGTGTTTTTTTGTTGTTTTTTGGGTTGGGTTTTTTTTGTGGGTTTTTGTTTGTTTGTTTGTTTTTGTTTGTTTGTTTCTCTGTTTTTTTCAGCCATCTTCCAGTCCTGGAAATGGCATGGTTTGTCCTAAACAACTTTGGTGCCTAGAGGTTCCTGGCAGTCAAAAGCACCATCCTGACTTTATTTCTAGCAAGGTTCATGATAAAGCCAATGATAAATTTCTGATTTTACTTTAAATATTCTTACATTTGTTCATGATTATTAATGAGCATGGAGTGACATCCTAGGAGATGGTATATTTACCATATTTCCAAATTCTTATTTCTCATAATTGAGAAAGGAGCACAGATCACAAGTTACTGCTCACAGACAAAAGAACTACAACTCAGGAGGAAAAAGTCATAAATTATAGCAACATACTCCTTTGCCAGAGCGCTGCTGGATTGGTGGTGGATAGGAGAATTTGGGCCTCCCCTGATTCTATCCGAAGCAGGCATTTAGCTCTGTGTGGCTGATACAGCAAGGAGTTTTTCTATCACAGCTACTCTGTGCAGGGGACTGCTGCAGCTCCTGGTGCTGCCCCAATGCAATGAAGCATGTGACCATGGGGCGGGGCACGGCACTTGGGTTTGTGCCCAGGTGTAGTCCTTTAGCAATATGCTGCCTATGAGGATACCTATGATGCCAGACAGGTCAGGACCAGTGGCACCTGAGGTGTATGGAGCCTGCAGGAGAGCCAGAGACTTTGACTTCTGTTTTGTAGCATCTGCTGTGGCCTGTGGATTGTGGTGACAAGAAACATCAGCGAATGTACAGGTAAAACTTGTACTTGCAAAACAGCGGGTGATAACTTGCAAGAAACAGGCAGAAAGATATATCTGCCTGAGTGTTATCTACTATGTAAAGCAGTATCTCTCCCCAGCAACCACATTGGCAGGACAGGAATGCCAAGGCAGTCCTCAGCCTTAACAAATGATTTCCCCCTAACAGGTCTTATATTAGAGGCTTTTATTATCCTGTAGGTGTTTCTCCTCCATAGCACAAGCAAGCTGACTTTCCACAGATAATGCTGATGTTGGTAGTGCATCTGCAGGTGAGGGGTGCCCATGCTCTGAATCCCAAGCAACTATTACCCCTCCTGCAGAATGCAAGATGACATTTTATTGAGATGCTGTCTTGTATGTTTGTGACTATGAGGAAGACCAGTCAAAAAGCAGAATTTCTAGCTAGTGGGGAGTTCTCAAAAACAAGAACAGATCACCCTGTCCCCAGTTTCCAGAGTATCAGGTCTTCCAGGAAATGTCCATTTGAGGGTACCAACATACACTTTCCAAAATGAAGTATGTTCCAAGGCTTCTGAGCCACAAAACAGAACTGAGCTTATTGCCAGCTTCTCTGCTACTACTTCTAAAACTTGCTCTTAATTTCATTGGTTCTGGTTCAGTTTCTAGTATATAATCCAAAACAGTCACATCAACAGTATAATAGGTCTTTTTTTTTAGCACTAAAATTCTTTTCCTACTGCCTTGTTGCCAGAATGTAGCTGCTGCTGTTGTGGTAACTAAATACATAGAATAGCCTTAGAGTTCAAATATGACTCATGGCATGTTAACTTACTGATACAGTAAACCTAAAAGTGAAGAAAGGAAAAAATTATAGTTTTTTTTGTAATATGTTGGGGTTTTTAGATTGTTTGAAGTCAAATAATGCAAATAGCACCTAATTATAAATTGTCCTTTTTACCAGAAAACTAACTGTATAAAGAGAATCTAAGCTTTTTAACAAAAGATGTTATTTTGTGAGAGGGTATTGCCATCACCTCTTCTGTTTCCTTCTTCCTTAATATTTATTACTGAATTTTGTATAATTGGGAAATGTATAAGACTTTAACAGCTTTGATAGTTTCTAATTTGCACAGAAAATCAGCTTGTGTTAAGGGAAAATGTTTTTCTTTCTTTAGAATAAAAAATATATATTTTTTCTCGTAAAAGAGAATGTAAAGGCATTTCATTTTCTTGTAAAGAGTACAGAAGGGAATGCAGAATGGAAAAAAAGACATATTGAACTTTCAGTGAAAGTCCTGGAACTGTGTGAACCTGCCTTTATTGCTGCATCACAATGGCAGACAATGAAACCCTGGCTCCAAGCAGTGAAAGGAGTTTTCTTTAGTTTTCAGACTATGGACTCTCATAAAGTGCTACTACACATATAAAAGTATCATACAGTGTGCCTTATCCTCTGCTCATTACTTGCATATGATTTTTGTCGCTGCTAGCCTCTTGTGTGCTGGATATTATTTTTTTTTCCTAGGGATATTTTCAATACCTTTTCTTTCTGCCACGCATCGTTGGCCAGAGCTTACATTCAATGCCTTCACTTTGATCATTTCCATCTCTAGAAGGCCCACTAGAAATGTAGGTGAGAACATTAGTAAGATCACGAAGGACTATTCAGGCAGAAAGATAAATCATACTGCGTCTCTTCCAGTTTTCAACTCTGCTATCAAGAATCAGCATCATTCCTTTAGTCTCCTTGTTAAGAGGGACAAGCCAGCCCAGCACGTTTGGCTGTGTTCTGCTCCTCTGGCTCATCTTTTGTGATATCTTCTTGAATCACCACTTGAATTTCAAATAATAGGATTGCTTATTTGAAAGGATACCTCTCTGCACAAGTAGAAGCCCTGCATTTGGACTCCTTGAAAATGGCTCTGTGGCATTACATATACTTTACTCTCTGGCCAGAAGTTCAGGATGTTCCATTTCTAAATTTGATTTCCAGCTATAATGTAAATGTATCTTATCGACTGATCATCCTTGGAAGTTTATCTACATTTAGAGTTAAAGATGTGAATGATAAAGTGCTGCTGCTGTGCTTGGCTATGAATCATTCTATGATGTCCTGATTTTTCTATCTAAATCTCTGGGGCTGTAACAAATAAGGTGTTTAAGGGAGAGAGGGGAGGGAAAATGGTAGAATATGACCTTCCTATTAGTTGCATTTCAGATTAAATAATATTCCTGCAAGGACATGCTTGCGTTTGAGTTTCTACCTAGCTTGTGAGCTGTGACAAAGTAAATCCAAACATAGAAATCTTGAAAGTTGAAGCAACAGACTAAGCTGTCAAAATTTAAGTTTTAATATAATCTTAATTAACTCTAGTATTACTACCTCTCAAGGTCAATTAGACATTCTGGAGGGATTCAAATGAGATATTCCTCTGGGAAACACATCTGTGCCCTTGTGGTGGCCAATATCGTTTAAAGAACCCCTGAACCTGTCTTATCTCCATCATGTTGTAGTGAGGCTTCTCCTGTGGGGACATGTTTCTTGCAGCCATCTCACCCAATCTTCTTTGGCCATTCTGGGGGGGATGAGCTACACAAGATTGTGATCAAAAAATGCATAAAGTTAATAGCAAGTCAAACACTGGGTTCCAAGTTTTGTCTACACCTCGATGGCTGCTGTTGTCTATCCTGTGTGTGAGTAACTAGTTCAAATTACTGATTTAAAAACAATGGGGAGTGACTCATCTAAGTGCAGGTATCTACACTTAAAACAAAATGTGTTTTCCCAAACAGCCACCTACATTTTGCTGTGATTCACCTGCTCATGTGCTATTTCACCATCCCAGCAGCTGAAAGCACTACTTTTCCTTTGCCTCTTAACACAGCATTTTTGCTCACTGAGCCCTTAACTTGGGTATCTGAAGGGCAGATACAGTCTGGGAGGAGCAAGGTACCAGAGGGCAGATGATTCACCTCTGCTGCAGATTTAAATTGGAGCAAACAAGAGACTAGAAAATTGATTTGGGAAGAAATGAGGGATTAAAAATTCCCTGCTGAGTCTGCCCTCAGGAGGGCATATGCAACCTATTTGACTGGCAGGCATTACCATGAACATCCTAGAAGGCACGGACTTAATGGCCCTCGTGATACTCCTAAATTCCACTTGCCATATTTCTTCAGTGATGGGCGAAGGAAGATTTGATATTTGTAGTCTTCATCTGTTACGAAAAAATTGCTATATCTGATGCTGATTTTGCCATAAATACTGAGCTAGAGCTGGAAAGCACATTTTAATTAAAAAATCCCAAACAAATAAACAAACATTATTTTTGGATACTTGTTCTAAGATGAATCCTTTCTTTGCTCTGATGTTTGGAATGAAGCTTTCATGTGAAAGCATTAAAGATAATCTGTGAGCTGGTGGCTGCCCATTAAAGAGGAAATTACGGCAGTATTTGGGGCATGAAACCACTCTATTCTGCTTTGGCAATGTCTAAATTTATATAAGTTTCTGTCTTATTCAACTACTGCTGTAGCTAAAGCAGTGGTTTCACCTTATGGCAGGTGTCTGCTTTTCCTAGGGGAGACAGAAGACTCAAGATTAGAATATAATTTCAAATTTCCTTGGTCTGCCTTTTACTTTCAATCCTTCCCCTTCCCCTCCCACACCCCCACACCCCAATGGTTGCTTGCTGTGGTCAACCTCTTTGAGAGAAAACTATTTTCTTTCAGGTACTCATCATTTCTCCATTGCTTGGATGACCTGGGAACAGAGTCTTATGCTACTCTGGGGAGTAATTACTTAATCCTCAACCTTCATACTGGTTGCTTTATAATAATTCCCCACTTTCAAAGTTGAACACACATACATTTTCTGAGACAGCTGTGCAGAGGAAATAGTTCTCTGAAACTGACACTATTTTTGACATATGGCACAGGAAGAAAAAGTGGGCAGGCTGTGTGACAGACAGCAGGTTGCAGGAGAAGTGGGCTGGCTCCATGAGCCTTTTCCCAGTGTACCATGGTCTTGCCAATGCAGCGGGTTTGAGCACTGTTATGGTGCAGTTGATTCTTCCATTTTAAAGCAGGAATAGTACAGTGACCCTCTGTTATAGAGCTCTTGTGCTCAGCAAAACCTATATCTAAAGGTTTGGTGTAGGTGGAGGGGTGAACCTGGGTTTCCAGTAAGAGGGAAAGGAGCTAATGGTGTGTCTCTATTAAAATCCTTGCTTTGGGTTTTTTCTCCCTGCTTCAGAAATTCAAATGGATATGGCAATCTGTGCTGTAAGGGGGACTACATAGGTAACTGTATAAATGTGATGGAATGAAAATTTAAAATACTGAATGTGCAGTGGTTGTGTAACGGCACACTACAGATTGGGTTTGCTAAATATATTGGTATGATGAGTGAAGCAGGCTAACAGTGTTGTTAAAACCAACACTGGAGTATTTGTACAGGGCAATCAATATTCCTCTGGCCTCAGTTATCAATGTCAGGTAAAGAAAATGTTTTAATAGAAATACAGTTTATATGTCTAAAGTAGAGGAGGTATTTGTATTTCTTAGGATAACAAATGCAGTTTTCTCTTTGAATGTATGTGTTGGATGCATTTTTTTCCTCTTCATAAGAACTGGAAAGCCTATTGTAATAACTGAAGAAAAAAACCAAAAGTAGCTGTAGGGCACTGGCAAGTGAATCAAACATCAACCACAGCTGATTAGCTAAAGCAGAGGGGTGTCTAAGGATGACTGCTTGCAGGCTACAAATGAACGTGTGTTCATTCATGCAGCCTGAAATAGGAGAGAATTGTATTGAATAAGTGAACTGTAATGTTTATAACCCTATCCCAACAGTTTAAAACATACCTGCCTCCTACCACAGAGGGCAGAACCATAATCAAGAATATTTCTGAAATACAGCAAATATTGTTTGTAAATTAATGTGTTCTTATAAATGCATTTTAACTGTTCTCGGGATTTGCAAAAAAATAGTTTTCAGTGTAGAGATAGATTTTTATTGAGAGATTGTCACTGCTCTAGCTAATGGTATTGCGCGAATTTTGTAGCAGATCTAGAGGTGAAAACAGTGCACAGTTTGGCTTCTGGTTGTGGTTTGCATTTCACAATTTTAAAATAAAAAATAAAAAAAAAATATTGTTCTTTCTCTTTCACTTCTCAGGAATACACTCCTAACAATGCAGTTACTGTAATACAGGAATGCAACGATAGTTTACATTGCCTTGCTAGAAACTTCAGGTAGGCTATAAATAGCCTGTATCTTGGTGTTGCTATCAATGATGTATTTGATTGCTTGAGTTTTTTTAATCACTTGGCCACTTTAGAATGCTGTCAAGTTCATTTCATGGTATTTGCATGATTCGTTTTCCGAATGATGTGGCTTCCTGAATCTATTGTGGCATTGCTGGCCTATGAAGGGCTTGCTGATACTATTTCTTCTTGTTTGAAGTGAGATGGGTTAATGGGTTTCCTTTAGATTTTGACAATTATAGCAGTTACCATTTATTTTGTAACAGTTAGAAATGGCTTAGTGTTCAAGTTTAATAATGATGATGACTTTTTTTTAAGCAATCTTTTTTGTGTTTACTTTAGAAACACTTAGAAAACAATCTAAAAGACCAGATTAATTATACAAAGCTTAAATCTGCTCATATTGTTCATACTGGCTATGAAAGAATAGCATGCCCCTACTTGAGAGCATTGCCCATGAGCTCTGTCTCCACACAGCTTTGCAGGAGGAAGTCCAGAGCTAAGGCTCTTGCTTGAAGCTGCATTGATCCAACTCCACCAAGCACGCAAGAAATGATGGCAAATTCTTTCCCCAGAGAGAACAGTGTACTTTATTACAAGACTC
>JANHGB010030667.1:15471-25684 GCA_026283785.1 Coracopsis vasa
TCCAACTCCACCAAGCACGCAAGAAATGATGGCAAATTCTTTCCCCAGAGAGAACAGTGTACTTTATTACAAGACTCGATCTTCAGAAAGCAATCAATTTTGTACTTTTCAGTGAATTCAGGCTGCTCCAAATTAAATTGAAAAAAAATGACTGGCATGGAAATAATTCTTCTAAATAAATTTCTGGTTAGATCACTGCAATAATACCAATGCAGTTTTCATGATTGTTTCATTAAAACGATTTTCACTAGGAATGAGTTTCAAAACTTGCTAATATGACAGAATCTGAGGACACCCATGATTATATCCATAGCTATCCTTTTGTTTTTTCTTCTGCCTCTGTCTGCCTGAGTAAATAAGAATTTCTAAACTGTCTGTTAGTGTAATAGTCTGGCACCCTGCAAATTACAAAACCAATTTTGTTTTCTTTATATTTGTTTAGCTCTGCTAAACTTTGTGTGCTGGTGGTTTGCATATACTCTTTTCACCATAAAGAAAAGGGTCTCTGAGATAGCAAGAGAAATGAAGTTGAAAAAATTGTGGACATTTGAACATTATTCTCCTGATGAGTTATTCTCTCTGAAATTTATAGAGAACCTGATCTAGGGTTAGTAAGTGTAGTTTTTGTCTTTAAGGTATTGTTTATTTTGGTGCACTAATGAACAAGAAAATGATTGAGTTTTTATAAAATATTCCTTATCCTCTTTACTCTCTAATGCAATTGTTATGTATTTTGTTTTCCTAAGTTTATGTATTTATTTACCTACATGATCTTAAGCTGTTGCCACTGAAAATATCAGTCTGAGTTTAATGATTTTTCTAAGAAAGCGTAATAACACACCCTTACATTTTGTCACCTTATACTGCATAAAATTAATTGTACAGTACTCACAAGAGAGGTGGTTGATAGTTTAAAATTACTATTTTCTTAAAAAATTAAAGTCTTGCTCTTAGAAAACTTTAAACTTCAGTAATTTGGTTGAAAAGCTGCACTCAACAATTGGAAATCTTCTGTGATAAAGTCCCTCTGTCTTTTGAGCTGGTTCAAGAGTCTTTGGATGAATAACCAAAAAGGAGACTAGTGTCAGGAAAGAGTTCGACAGGATTTTCGAGAGAACATACACAGTGGGTATCATTAAAATGTACATTTTTTTCTTTATTGAAATGTATGTGATGCTTCATAATGGGCCATGTTATAAATACTAGAGATTGAATTTTTGAATTCTATTGGATCTAAAACACTTCTGTATTTTTATTAGGAGATAAGCCCTTCAGAAACATATTGATTTCTGAGAAATATGCATAGAAAAAGTAGTTACAGAAGAAAACCGTATGTTACATACAGTGATTGTCTTCAAATGAGACAAGTTTTTGAATAAAGTATAAGTACTTTTTAAATTGAGATTTACACATTTCAGTACATCACACATCTAAAGGACTGCAAAACAAAAGAATATTGAGATAAATCAAACTGAAGTTCAGTCCGGCATTGTGTGGTTGGTCATTACACCTCATAAACACTTTGAAGATTATTTTTTTTCTGGTGCCAAGGGTCCTTTGGGGCAGGTAAGCTCAGAATTTGTTGCAGGAGGAAATACTTGGTTGCAGAACCAGACGTAAAGCAGAGAAAGCTGGAGAAGGATATTGAGAAGTCTAACATTTCCTCCTCCGGGAAAGATACTTGTAATTTACAGCTTTATATCATCCTGTTTCCAAAGTTTGAAATAATGGGCTTTCAGGTCATTGTCCTTCAAAGACATTTGGTTGGTTTTGTTGTGGTCTTTTTTTTTCCCCATTCAAATATATTTATGAAAGTTTTTATGCATAAAAATAACTTTCAAGTTATTTAAAAAATTGTCCTGTTTTTCTTTATAAATTGTCCATGGGACTTTTGCAGATAATGAACATCAGCTAGCTTAGATTTATTATTCCAGAACAAGAAGAGTATGCAATTTAAGTAGTGTGTCACATTTCAAATCTTTGAAAAGCACTCATATAAGGGCTTTTGAACTTAAAAAAAAAAATAAATAAAAAAAATAGGCATTTCTTGTCAGTCTGAAATACCTGAATTTACAAATGTTCCCTACTAAAAGCAAGTTTATTGCAGGAGCGTTAGCAAAGCTAGAACACACTGATTACTTAAAATAATAAAAAGAAACCCAACCACATACATATACATGCTCTAAGTTTTAATTATATGTTAAACTTCTGCAAGATGCTGAATGTTTCTGTGATCATTTTTAAGTGACTAAATAAAGTTTCCATTCTGAAAATGTACCTACCTAACTTGAAACATTTGAATAACTCGTTGATGTTTTATGTGCTTGAATTAGGCAAGAATTTAATACTTACCGAATGGAAGGTTTCATTGTGTTCTATGGGTAGTTTCAGTGCTTGCTTATAATGATTCAATAACAATAACCCTACTGATGTAATTATATTGAAGATTGGTATCTTACAAATACAATGAAAAAATTTCCCAAACCATCACTGTCTTGGTAAGAAAAGACCAGGTTAGCAAGTTGATTTTCCTTCTGAGTGTGGAAATGCCCTGGTTGATTCAACCTACTTCAGTCTGGATGGGCTGATTGATTGGTTTATTTTTCCTTCATTCTCTATTTTAAAGTAGTGATGATTCAGTAATAATTTGGAGATAAAAATAGTAATAAAGGCATACTGAGGTAATAAAAGGTAAGTGAAGGTACTATGAAATGATTGCACACATTTGAAGTAGTTTGCTTGTGAATGCAGGCCTCAACATTAGGTGCTCCAGTCTTCTAAACAAACTCTTTCCAAGAGCCCTTTAAAACTAAGTGCAGAGTAGGTGTCAGCATTGAAGCATGCTAATTTTGGAGTTTGCAAGTGATCTAACAGTGAGGACATTGCTCTAGTGCTTTACATCTTCAAGCTCTGAAGGCCAATGCTGCATTACATAGGTTTTTATCTTCTGCTCAAGAGGTTTAAACTAGAGAGGGTGGAGAAAGGATCAAGCAATTATTTGGTAATTAAGCAATTACTAGGTATAGGAGGTTTGTTTTACGGAAAAAAAATGTACAATTGTGAAGTAACATAACTTTTATAAGTGTATGTTCAGAACTATTTTTGCAGATGTAACAGTTTTTCCTTTGTAATGAAAAGATGAGCACACAATAAAAAAAGGGATTCTCAGTTCAGTTTTTGTGGCCTGAATAATCCAGGCATTCAAATGTCACCTCTAAGAGTGCTCTAATATCTTCAGCCTTCCTAGAGGGTTTTGGTGCTCTTCTTTTGAGATGATGAAATATACGAACATGAATCTTACGTGTCTGGAAACAGACAAGAAGTATCTCCTTGAATTAAAATATTAGACATATTTAGTAACTAGAGGGTTGATGCAGGTTATACTTTAATTCACTTGTGTTCACGTCCTGTTGCAGAACAGTTCCAAAAAATACGGTTTTTTACCAGTTCTGAGCGAACCTCAGTCTTTGGGAAATTGACTTAGAAAAATGTTTAAACATATAAGCAAAACCTTGGACACCTATTCCTAATGTTATGAGAGCTTTAGTTGGTTTGGGGTTTAATTGCAAGATAAATTCAGTTATTTTTATAAACTAAAATATCTTCTAATATTTCTTCTACTGTATTGGATCTCTGCTTTGAAAGTACTAATGTGCACCCAAATATTTTTCTTTAGCATTTTTCTTTTGATGGACAGTTTGGTTTTTGGGGTTTTTTTGTTTTGATTTTTTTTTTTCACTTATGTTAGTTTATACAGAAAATATGTAAGGTATTTACCACTGCTTCATATGTTTTCCATTTTTAGTTAGAAATACAGATTAATCAGGAACTGTCCTAGTACTTCTTTGGTTTTGTTTCTGTTTTGTTATCTTTTTTCTAAGAAGAATTTAAAATCATTATTTGATTTCTGGAAGGTACTAATTTTTATTTCTGCAGCATTTCTGTTTTCACTCCTCATTGTTTCAATTCAATTTTGATTTGACTTTCTCATTTTCTGACTGAAGTAGTCAGTATTTAGGATCAAGGTACATGTCAGAGAAAACAGTGGCTGCTGCCTCATTCTGACCATGAACCATAAAACTTGGGTTCATTTGTTCTTACCGAAGAATCTGTCATGCTGTCAGGACTCAGGATAATTGAATTGCTGACCACTTCTTTCCCTGTAATCCTGTCTTACCCTTCTTTAATTGTCAACAGGATTTAGCACAACAATTTGCCATGGCTGCTTTCTGGATGTTTCAGCTGGGGTTTATTGTCTACTTCTGTCATAGAAATTCAAGTAGTTAATTCTTAGCTTCTACTGTAAGCAGTACCCCAATTAATTTTTTGTAGGTTGAGCAGTTAAGATGCAATTATAGTTCATGATCTGTTCTTCAAGTCAAAATACTTCTCATTTGATTTCAGTTCAGCTCTTTGTAAAAACTAAAGATCATACTAAATTAGGATTTTAAAAAATTATTTTTCCTGATAGAAATAATCCATTAACTTCCAAAGCTGAGAGGGACTAAGATGAATAGCATATTTCAGAATTCAGCATTGTACCATACTAGTAGTGGAAATTTGCTATCAAGATGATAGGACAAAATCTACTTTATTTGCCATATCCCAAAGGGAAACAGGTACCTGGTATCAGATGTGGAGGCAAAAATTTCCCTGCTTGAAGAATGTATGCACCAACCCAGGCTGTTGGCTTTTCCCATGAAAACACACTTTTGGCAAAGCCTGATCTCTGAAGTCAGGCACTACAAATGCCAAAGTCTAACTACGGATAGTAAGACTAGAATAGACCGAGATCTAAACGTTTCTTATCAGGACAAGTCACATCATGAAATTCTAAAACGTCTCTGAAGACCTCTAGGTTGCTGGTTTTTGAATGCTGATCTCTAACGTTGCAGAGGAGAAGATGCAAAACACTGGGCTCAAGTGTTTAACAACTGAATTTAGGTGTGAAGTATTTGAGAAGTTGAGAGAAAGATAATGTGTTTTATGGACATAACCATTGACACAAGTTTGCTGGAAGGTAATATAGGAAGAATCAATGCTGCACAGTGGTGACTGAGACATACATCAAAGCTTGATGTGCAACACAGTTTTGAAGATTTTTCTTTTCTTTTTATTTAAAAAATAAGAAGAAAAATATTTGTGTTGTAATTCTACTGACTTTAACAGACCTGTCTACTTAGTCAGCTCCTTTGCAAGCACTACAGTGAAGTGGTGTGGCTTTGCAGGAAAGATTGAGGAAGATGTCCCAAACATAAAGGAAAGCATAAGTCTCCTGAAAATTCACAATAATCTTCACTAATGGAGCAGAAAGAGATTAACTTGCTGAGAGACTGAAAAAGGAATTGCCCCCAAACACTTGCCCTTTACAAATGCCCAGTGCTCAGGTTTCAAAGCCAGGTGTATTTTGAATTTATTTCTTCCTTAGTTATAGTTTAAGTGTAATAAAATTGGGAAAGGACACAGATTACGACCATATTTAAATGGCATTGTCAGGTCTAAACAGAAACTTGTGAAGAGAAATTAACATGCTACAAATTTGTCTGGCATCATGAAGAGGATTAATTTTCCATTTAGGTGTTTATCTACCTTTCTAAGAGTTATTTTCACATTTACATTTTCCAAGGTTAAAGCTGGTAGAAAAGGAGTATAGAAATGAGAACTAAAGAAAAGACTACAAGTAACAACTTAGAAATATTACTTCTGCTTAACACTGGTTATTTAAAAATGAGCCCTGTTTCACTTATAAGAGTGTTACAGTTTTCTTTGTATTAGATTTAGCAACAATAACAAATTTCAGTGCTAAAAGAAGGCATTTAGGTTGCAACTGAATGTTTACCTACATTTTAATTACACAAAACCATTATAATTAAATGCATTTCAAACAGTATGCAGGCAATAAAATAAATTCCTCTATATAGTAACATTAAACAAGTAGACAATATACTTCTCTTTTGCTCAGGACCAGATAAGACTTAACCAATTATTCTTTACTGCTTTCTAAGAGGACTTTTCATTGTACAGAGAGGCTTAACATCTGGATCAATGCTTGCATGGTTTTTAATGAAGGCCTTTAAATCTTAGAAATTATTGAAAAAGCATCTCCTGTGGAAAACAAAGATTAGTTTAGCTGGATGTCATGCTGAACAACGGATGTTTTTCTTGGCTGTCTTGCCACAAAACTGCTTCCATTATCTGTATCAAGTAAGGATCTTAGGCTTTAGTCCAGTAAACAAAGATTATTTTCTTGCCATTCAGTGCATGCTGTAGCTTCTTGATTTTCTTTAAGGGAGAGTATTTGGGCCAAATTCTGGCTGTTACCATTGCTTCTTTGCATTGCACTGTTCCCATATCAGAGACTCAAAGGGACTCCTGGAGAAATCTACACATATGACATAGCCCTAACTAAGAAAACATGCATCTCTTTCCTGTAAATCCCCATGCATTAAGGTTGCCAGGATAAGGACTAAGCTGTGAGAGAGGGCTGTTGGCAAAGCACTGAAAGTATGTGCTGAAGTGCAAGGAACAGCACTGAGAGACTGCCCTAAGGTACCAGCCTTCAGTATTTTTCAAAATACTGCCAGGTATGCACTCAGCCCAGAATTTAAATGAAAAAACAGTTCAAAAGTTTTGTGATGTTTTTCATGTGTTTGTGTTTTTTCCCTGTTCCCCTTATGCTGCAGCCCTGATGGAAGGCAATCTTTGCAAAGAGCATCAGTGCTCACCCTTCAGAGGAAGTGGCTGGGCTCAGGCCTCCTGGCATGCACTCCCCAGGAGTACCCTGTGCAGGAGGATCAGCAGCAGTGTTTGCTGTGAGAATCAGGTGCCCAGTGGTTTTGACACTGTGTTCACTCTGCTCAAAAAATGTACCATACAGGACTCCAAATAACCCTGTCAGACGAGTTGCACATGCACCTGGAAGAGCAATATTTTGCTTCTTGGTATAATGCATGTGAGCAGCCTTATAACTGATTATCAACCTTATCAACCTGCAAGCTGATCCTTTCCTTGGAGGCCAGATTTTATTCCTGGATCACTTTAGCAGTTTTTTTCGAACTCTTTGGCCAGTCGTTCCAGTTCCCCGATTTCATCTACCCAGCGGCTTAGTATAGGGGTCTCTATACAAGGACTTTCTATAATATTGCTAGTGCTGGCTCCAGCAATGGTCAGGCTCAATAAATCTCAGTCAGTGGTTAACTCTGATTTTTTAATTAGAGGATAAATGACATGAGAAAAGCAATTATGGCAAAGTATTGTTGTGCTAAGGTGAATCAATGCACCCTTAAAAATGTCCCAGTCTAGAACTTGTGTTTGATGGGATGATCAGCATATGCTGCAAGTAATAAGCAATGAAATCTTTGCTCTCCCTCTGAATAGGAAGAGTTACACATTAAATTTAAAAAAAAAATTTAATACTCTCTTCTAAATTAAGACATGCAAGGAGACATATGCTGAAAAAAGAACTTTGGCAAAAGGCTTCCTAGCAGTTACATCCCCACTGATGAACAGCCTGGCTCTACGATTTCCAGTAGAGGAACTGGAGAAGTTAAATTACATCTGACAAGTTCATTTCTACATTACCACAATTTTTGGTTAAAGGCAAAACTGATTAAAACCAGAAAAGACTTAGGATGTGATGCCTTGTAGCTGTGTTTCTATGCTGGAGTCCTGGCATTAATCTAGACTTTGTGGCACTGGTTACAGGAAGAGAGAAGACAATTCTGTGCCAATTTCAATCTGTATTTATAAATAAAAGCACTGACATAATAAATTTTTTAAATACAGGGGGTTTAGGAATTCATGCGTCGAAATAAGTGCAGTTGGAAAGTGATGTAAGAAATAGGTTTAGTAAGATGCACCTGAGAATTGTGTGACTAAAGTAAACCTTTGAAATAAATACAGTTGCTCTGGAGAAAAATTATTGTCCTAATAAAATATTAAAGTATATTATCTATAGAAACATTAACACTTTGTACAGATCAGTGTATATAGAGACATGCATACAAGGACAAAAGCATCCACCTTGTACAAATACGCAAATTCAGAAGTGGCGGAGGAAAAACACAAGTGATAAATGACATATACTGATTTACCTTTTGTGTCAATCCTGTTAATCCAGTTTTGTTCAGTACTTTACATAAATAGTGTTGAAATTATGACAAGACTCTGTTTTTTGTTAATTAGCGAGATTGACAAATGATATTGACCAATTAAGACACCAGTTAGGACTTGCAGTGCAAATACAGTTTGTATTACTTATGGTGTAATATTAAAAGGGAGAAGATTCTGTCTTTTGACATTTGATGTATAAAAGAACTCAGTACAAATCTCTCCACATAAAGAATTCTAATAACAAGTTAAAAGATACTGTAAAGAAATAAACTCTTAATATTTTGAAAACAGATAAAGTTGCAGAAACAAGAAGATGGAAGAACACATTAGAACTAAAAATCCAAATGTTTTTGCATCTCTCAGCCTGGGAGACCAGTCAATCTTTTAAATTACCTTTTTATATTTTTTGAAGTTCAAGTCCTACAGCAATTACCTAAATTAAATTTTTTAATATTTCATGGTTCGCACATCTTCTAATCTGTTCTTTATTTCATTTTTATGAAAATTACCCTTCAAATTAGTTTTCTTCATCCCAGGAAGACCCATATCTTATGCATTATAATTTTTTAATTATCTTGATTTGTGTACAGCTATGATTAGAGAAAATTCTAACTTGAATTTCCGGAATAACTAGTGTGACATACGTGGTATCTAAATGATATTCCATATTCCTCACGGAAGAACATTTTGGATCGTCTTTTCCAATGATTTCCCCGACTCATACCATCATCCTTGTAGGGAAACCTTTCCTTCACAGCTGCCAAAAGCCACCTCCAAAGTCTGAGGGCTTGTTTCTCTTTTGCGATTGCTTTGTCAAGTGGACCATGATAAAGAGAGGAATCCAGTCTCTGTGGGAATCAGCCATTATGATAGAGATGATCTATCATAGGCTGGATGCTGGGAATGCATCCATAGATCCAGATGAAATTGAATGTACATGACCCATGCAGCGGAAACTTACACAGTGTGCACCATCATCGTATGCCCACTCATTGGCATCAATTAGCTGGAGTGAGGCAGCACCACCAACAGTGGTTGAATTGAGTCGTCGACTCTGAGAATTCGAAGACAATCTTACCCTTTTCATCATTTCAGCTGTGGAAAAACTGTCACATGATATCAAACAATTGAAAGATGATCTATTTGTTCTATCCAGCTCCCAACATCCTTATATAAAGGCAAGCTCGACATCATCCATCTGGCACAAAGCTGAATCACACCCATTAATTGTGGCATACCACTTGGCTGCTTTTGCCTTCAGTTCATATTGAAGTTCTAGCATTTCTGGTAAGGCAGCACTCAATGGTGGTGTGACTTCATTCAGGCCATGAGAGTCTACTGCTAGTCTCCACTCTCCATTAGACTTTTGCACTGCATGGGTTGCTCTTTATGTCTGTCATTTGCTTTTCCCCTTGCTTATAGAGGCAACTGTACCCAGGACACCGAATTAGCTTGCTTTCATATGAATACTTCTTGCAAACATTTCAAACATTAATTGCTATAGCTCCCACAGCCTTTCCTAATATCCTGCTTAAGAGATGGAGTTCTCCCCAGGGAAAAAAGTGGAAAGGTTTCCTTTCTTAAGGAAACAGAGAAATGAGGCGTACAGCACTGATTTGTAGTGGGAAGTGGCAAAGACTTAAATATCTTTACTAAAAATGTTTACTTAGCAGTTATCACTGCTAGTTTTGTCCTTGCAAAGTTTTAATGTCCAATAATGAGCTTGGGTTAGGAGGGCCGGTACAAGGCATTCCCAATCTGTCAGCATTTTCTTACCATTTGTGTTAACTCTGACTATTTTCAATGACAGGGGTTGGGAGAGAAGGTGAAATTTCTCTGATGTTATACTGTCACAACTGTTGTTATACTGTCACAACTGCTGTTTTAAAGAAACTGGGAGATAGCCATGGATAGCTGACAGAGTGAGAAACCAGGCAAATCTCCAAATTTCAAGCAGGCACTTGTTCGGCAAGTAGTTCATGATAATCTAAATTATAACAGCTGAAAAAGCAAGCACTAATTAAACAGATTAGTCAAGTGATATTATTGAGGCTCTGATGCTGTACCTCTGTTTCCAATGGCTTCAGTATCTGATGTTTCT
>JANHGB010030673.1:0-14461 GCA_026283785.1 Coracopsis vasa
TAAGATACCTTTTTGTCAGTGTATTTGACATTAATGCACACATCTTGCAGTGTCCTGACCATCTAGGGTTAAGATAGATGTCTTGGAAAGTGTTAAATAAACCATCTGGTTGGTTATATTCAATTGGATTTTTCATTGTACTTGGAAAGTATTCCACTAACATTTTTTTTTTTAAGAGACTATGCGTAAAAAGCATGTATAATTAATTGCACATTCTGTAGAACGCAAACTTGCATTTCACTGAGGATAACAATACAAATATAGTTGGGTTTATGCTACTTTTTTTGAAATGGAGTTTTTATCGACATTATGTATTTTTTTGCATTTGACACAATTGACTTCACTGGAGAATTAAATACAGGTTAAAAACATTGAATTTGGTCAACTAAATAAAACAAACCACAGCCTGTGCTCAGACCTTTGCATGGTTTTCTACTATTGCCTCAAATTCTGTGAATACGGAGCTTAAACTTACTGGCTATGGCCAACACCTCCTTCCCTCCTCATGCTGAAAACTGTGCAAGTTAAAGACAGCTTGTGATACTGTTCCCATGTTGTGAAATAAATGACACCAATTCCGTATAGATGATGCTGTTCCCAGTTCTGGGAATTTTACCATGACTCAGTAGTGGAAATTTCTGACGCTGCTTTTTCCCAACTGGCTTGCTGTTTGCTGTCCTGCTGCTTGGTTTCAATTGATTCCCAAATGGTTTAAGTTTTCTGACAGACAACCAAAATTGTGACTCTGATTCTTTGCAAATTAGGCAGCGTGCAAGTTTCTTTTCAGAGGTCTGTGCTGTATTACCTTGCATTTCAAACTTTTCTGAATAACACAAAGTGGTAGAAAATACAGTGAGGATCGAACCTGCCCAACAATTACATTACTTCCATGTTGCTGGTTTTCACCTTGAATTAGAGTGATTGTGTGACCTCTGGATAAAATCAAAACTAACAACTAGCGTTAGTCAAACGTTTCTAAGGAACACTGCAGACCTAGAGAATTAAATGGACAGTAATACATGCAAAATACAGAAAAGTAAAAATTATGTTTTAAATCTACATTTAAAATAGATATTTAATATTTAGACATCTTCCTGAAAACAGTTGCAACTGCATAATCAGTAGTCTAGCTAGCTTCATATGGTCTATCCAAATGTATGTATGTTTCAATGTAACTTGTCAGAATATGATGGCCTGTATGAAGCTGTATGTGTAATTTATGTCTGGTTTTAGTCTACAGCCTCTGACATGAGATTTGAAGACACATTTTATGGAGCAGACATTATCTTGGGAGAGAAGAAGAGGCAGAGAGTATTGAGTTCCCGCTTTAGGAATGAGTATGTGGATGATCCGGGATACCGCACTTTCTTAAAAAGCTCATTCCAGAAGGAATGCCAGAAGGGGCTATAAAGAAAGCAAGAGAGGGAGAGGGATGTTGATTACAAAGCATGCAGCATTATTTGCAATTAGTTTCGGTTTAATTGAACACTGTTTTACAATGACCTAATCTGTAGATCTCAACCTCGTAAACTGAAGTTCTTGAGTTTTGATTTCTTCAGCTAATGTATTAAAGTTTTATAATGTTTTGGTTATGAAATTAACGGGGAAACCAAGTGAGAGCAAGAGGGATTACACAGTGATATGCTGAAGAAAACATTCACTCCTGTTCGCATTGAAATATGTGGTAAAATTCCTTTTGAATTGTGAGAGAAAATTCACATTCAGGAGAGGAGACATTTTATTAAGCAGAGATAATATCAGTAGCTCATTTTTTTTCTGCAGGCGGGAAAGGATGTTAAGTTCAGTAATAGCAGTTTTCGTAAAACATTTAAAACAAATACGAGTATGTACAGTATTAAGACAGAAGCTGTACTTACTTTGTACAGTGCTTTTACATTTTTATGTCACTACTGCTTTCAGTAGGGTTTGATGTGGACTCAACTGTTGATTTAGATATTTTTGGCTTTTAAGGAAGATACCTTCAGCACAGCAAGGGTGTTTTGTATATTTAAAGGGGCAGATTTTGGCAGTTATTTTTCAACATGTTTTTCATAAGATCTGTTAAAATAGCTATTTGTAAAATACAAGTTTCTTTCATTATGTGTTTAAAAAATTAGAATTTAAATCTATATGCTTAACAGCCTAGTTTTGAATGAAATATATTAATGGCCTTCCTTTAAAATTAATGTTCTATCAATGTAGTAATGTTTTAAATTAAACAAATAAATACTGTCCTTTTACTTGCAGCATTTTGTCTGTTGATGTCATTTTCAATCCTATTATTTATACTTACAGGAATCAAGGAACTTCACTATATGCAATATGCATATAGTTTCTTGGACACAGCAGAATATATACACACTCACAGGCTTGATGTTAAAATGCAAACTTGATAAATACTGTGCTTTCATTTCCTGTCTATTTCCCTGCATTCTTTGGGATCTTGATCTTTTTGGATGTTTCACAGAAATCAGAAAGTCTGAATTTGTCTGAAAACTTGGGTATGTGAAAATAGAAGAATGCTTTATCAAAATGACATCATCTCTTTCTTGTAAATTGGACCGTCAGCAGGATTTCTAACTGCCTGCCACAGGAAAAAGAGTCCTCTCAAAATCCAGTTTAAATCTGAGCACTGCTGTTTTGAGGTTCTGCTTACAAAAAAAAACCCTGAATATATGGACCCAGAGGATTTTTCATGACAAACCCAGACCTCTGTATGCTGAGGCACACAGATCTTTGGTTTATTGTATCCATTGCATGATTATTATTTTTCAAGTGGGCAGTGAAATCTTTTAATTTACTATGTGACACCTCAATTGACAATTTAAATTTTCTGTTACATTAAATATCTTTTCCTGCATCATGAAATTGCTCAGAATCCTTTTAGTCTAAGAAATTGCTTAGCTTTGACAATTGGAATATATTTCTAATTGACAACACTTTCTCTAGAGTAGTGTATTGTGGTGGGTACTGTCTGGCATATTTCAGAATATTAGAACCCTTTCTGGTATTGTAAAGCAAAAATAAAACCTAACGAAACATTTGCCATATGTTAGGATTGCTGCTGCCTTCTAGAAGTAAATGCATCTGATAACCTAGCTTCTGATGCTTGCTTTCAAAGTACTTTTGTAGGATAAGAGTGCTTTTATGGTTCACCATGAAGGTTCAAAACACCTGTGATGTTACTAATTGGTTAAATACATTAAATATATTTTGTAATTAAATAGATGATGCTATGCAGTACTGCAGAGGCTAGAAATCAAATGTATGTTCTTTGCCCAGTTCTGGTATGACCTGTTATCACATCATGAATAAACTGCCTCATCTCTATAAAATGCATCCAGCAGTTTTCAAGTTCCTTGAAATTTGCTGATTAAAGTAGTGCAAAATCTTTTTAAAACATGCATGCAAAAACCATCAGTTGGCTTTCTTCCCCTCCTATCTTTCAGCAAAAAAAGCCCTCACTTTGGAAGTTCTGGAAGGCTTTGAAATTATTTCTGACCTTTATAAGGTGCTATAAAATACCTGATATGTAAATGAAAAGCATAGTCATTTTCATGGTGGCAGTTTCATGCCTCCTGTCTCAAGACCTCATGGCTTTTGCAAACTGGATTAGCTAAATAACTGGCCTAGAAAGAGCTATTCTATTCCTTTATAACTCCTGAAAAGCCACATTTTTCAGTTCCACATTAGGTATTGATATGGACCTTTCAGGTATGTGAGCAAGCAGATTCACATGCAGTGTGTGATGTGCTGTGCTCTGGGAAACCAGGAGCTT
The DNA here is from genome assembly GCA_026283785.1 of Coracopsis vasa. NCBI lineage: Eukaryota > Metazoa > Chordata > Aves > Psittaciformes > Psittacidae > Coracopsis > Coracopsis vasa. The sequence goes on from JANHGB010030673.1 coordinate 3,779, forward strand.
GCAACTATCTGAATCAGGTAGGTGGACTCCTTCATTTACTGTTTGTTGTTTGTGTAGCCAATATCAATAGCCAGGTTCTTGCTTCAGTAAGACCTTTACACGTTATTTTGTCCTGATGTTAGGGCTGGATATGTCTTTTCTGATGAAAAAAAAAAAACGATGGCATTGATAACGATTTTCCTTACAGTGTCTGTATGAGGAAGAGTGAAGGGTTACTTTTAAAGACAGGCTAACTGAATCAGTGATGGTTTTCTTGGGATAAAAATAAATGGAATTCAATGTCTGTAGCAAGAGAGTGGTGCATACCTCAGGACAGGAGGAGCCATGTTCTTTCTGTTATCTTATGCATACAGGAGGAAAGCAATTGTTCTGTATATTCAAAAATCCTGAAGGCTATAGGTGTGCTTGTGAGTGTACACACAAAAAGTGGTAGCTTAATCAGGATACATTTTTGCTGCCTTCTTCATTTTTTTTTTCCCTCTATATCCATACTGATCTAAAAAATATCAAGGAAGTGTCTGAAGTACTCGAATTTATGCTGGCTTGTGAAGTAGAATGCTTTGGCACTACAACTGTGATTTCCACAGCTATAGCTAAGGTCTGATAAAATCAAATTACTAGAATTAGATAAAAATTAGATTACTTCTCTTGAATCTTATTTGCTCACTATTACTGTAACAAAGCAATTTTCTTGATGCTTTATAGGAGCTCTACAATATATTGTGTTATGTTACAGCAGTTAAAAATTTCCAGTTAAGAAGGGTAATAGATAAATTCCCGCAAAATATTTTTGATTTAAAGCTTGTTTATACTTGCCCTCTATGATGTAAGTGAACAGCAATTTTTTGTAACAGGAAAGCTAGTATGATAACGGGATAGTTATAAACAAGGGGCAGGATAAAGCTGCCCCTGTTTATGCAGTTCCACTCTTTATGATTTTGTGAAATATTTTCCAGTGTAAAAGACATAACAAAAAGTTACTGGTAAACTAAATACTGCTTGAATTATCATCTGGCTAAATAACAAATAGTTGTATCTGCTACCTGTTCTGGTTGATTTAGCCATCTCTGTTTAGTGCCACAGTCACAACTGTTAACTTTGGTAAAAGATGAAGGCAAAATGATAATTTCGCTTGCTCTTATGAAATGCTGCATTTTCTTTAGTCTTTAAATTTTGTAATGGTATTTCTGTTTCTTCTTAACCAACCAAAGTATTTCATGCCCAGTGTTTAGTATTAGCAGGAGAGAAAGTTTATGTCTGGTGGGCAGGAGGAATCTTTCCTGCACATATGCACAAAAGCCATATCCGTATTTCTTAAAAATTGTGGAACCATCTGATAAAATTATCACACACCTTTGAACTTCAAAAGCCATCTCTGAGGCTTCTAGTCATGAATTCCAAATACCTTAGATAGCATTCTTCTCTGACACATCTAGCAAAAAGAAAATGAGTGGTGTTGTGGTAGGGCATAAAGGTTTTACTGGAGTTTATCTGAGCTGTTGTGTATGTTGTCTACTTGGTTATGGCCTCACTGTTACTATCAGACTGAATTGTCCTGGAGCCATGCTGCTGAGACATTATGCTCAATACTTTAATATATTTCCTCTATACCTAGATTTGTAGACAGGGCTTGTAGCTGCCATAACTTTCTTCGGGAAGAATCTGGTTTGAGTCACTGAAAACTTTGGCAATTCAGATACCTTACAATTTGAAAAATTTGTGTGTCAGTTTGTGCTTGAAAAAAGGGAACACCAAGAGTTTTTACTGTGGAACAGGGACTTTCTGGTGGATGGGAAAGGGTGTTTCCTAGAATCAGGGAACAAACCCTATCAGAAATAGGTTTGTTAATGTTTCAAGAGTTGTGCTGTCATTTTGATTGAGCTATCATAAACTGACTGGTGTGTGAGGGGGTCTGTGAGATAATATCTTGGAGGAGCCTGGACCACTTGCAGTGCTTGTCCCACCCCAGGGCCCTTCTGCAGTGATAGAGGTGGCTGTGCATGTGTTGTCACCACAGCCAGCTCAGCAGTGACCTTGTCAGGCTTGCAGACTGGGAGGGTCTTTCCTTATTCACTCTAGTTACTTAAATGGAGCACAGAGACAGGCTCTCTGATGTTCTCAATGCCCTGCTAATGTTGCTGCAGTAGCATAGAAAAGTGGGATTAAAAAAGACTGACTTCAGTAAAAAGGTGTAGAGTTGAAGGCAGATAAGAAGGATTCAAGGAGGTGGGGAAGATTCAAGGAGGTGGAAGAGGAAGAAATAGGGGGACTACATTCCGAAAAAGGGATTTGTTCACAGTCCCCTGCAGAACCCATGATGCCTGAAGCTCAAATTTCTTCTGGTATAAGCAAATGGCTGTGAAATGTACCAGCAAATTACTGGCTGGTTGCCTTTAGGAACAGCTATTCCTGGTGCCAACAACTGCACGAACTCAAGGAACATTCATCTTTGTTCTCCCAAGAATTTGGTCCTGCTGTACAGATTGAAAGTCAGTTACATGGGATGAGTTGAAATATATTTATTTATTTATTTTTCAGATTGGTCATTAAAAAGACAAAAAGACCTGTGTGTTTGTGTGCATTTAAATTGCTATGCTAGAGTTAAGGTTGCAAAATGAGGTATACAGCCAATGCCAGAATTTTCCCAGAAGAAACATAGTGCTTAAAGCTTCTTTGTATGTTCCTTACAGATCTAGTCATTAGAGAAAGTGTGGGAAAGAATCACCGTAATGGCTGTCTGGGATGCACAGGAGTTAAAGCAAGGAAGAATAGAAAAGAGGCGCTGCATTCCCAAAGGGCATTTTTTGACACAGTGCTAACAGTTGATGGCAATGTCACGCTGCGTTATTGAGGAGAAAAGTCTCAGAGAACAATGTAACAGAACAAAATTATCTTTGAAAAGTTTCCATGTCTAAAAGTAGTTCGCTGCAATACACATCTCTCCCTCTCTCTGTGAGCATGTGCAGTGGACATAAGTAATAAACAAAGGTGTTACGTCGGTCCAGACCTGATGTGGCAAACAAAGCTGACTTGCATGACCCTGTTGTTTTCCTTGGAGCCCTATTAGGTGAGTGAAAGCAGGAGCAGGAGAATTTGATTTTTATTTATTTATTTATTATTTTAGTTCGAAAAAAAGAGCAGAAAACAAGGTATTATTTTTCCTTTTCCTATTGACTTACTGAAATATAAGATTTCTGTGCTGAGTATCTCTTCTCTTCATCATTTAAGGCTTAAGTCCTCTCAGAGGAAGGGCTGGAGCCATTCTGTTCTCTGCCTATACATTTTTGTAGCTCCCACTTCAGAGTCTCCCACAAGAAGGCAGAGTAAAATGAGCTAAATTTTTTCTTCCAACTCCATGTACAGAAGTAGGCCAAAGGACATCTTCCTGTCTTCTTTTGACTATTGTGCTAATAATTAAGCTAAGGTGCAAAGGTAAGCTGTTCAAAATCTTCAGTTCTATATATGACTTTGGCATTCATAAAGGGCCTTGCGCGGTGGGTGTTGGTTTAGTATGTATATCTGACTGAGTGTCCATGTGCCGAAAGCCAGTCTCTTGCTCTGTAGTTTGATCAAGTAGGTAGTTATTCACGTGCTCCAGATTTTAAGTTCTCTGCTGAAAACATCCTTTATGACTGAAGCATCCTTGACAGTAACATCTAGTGTGAAATCCTAGTTCCACTGAAATCAGAAGTTCCCCCTCAATCATGGATATTCAATCTGTGATCTTAATTTAAGTGCAATATTTGCAGTTGCGAAAACTAGAAGACAAATACGTTTTACCTTTAATGAAACAGTATATTCCTGAACAGAAAATAGTAAACACCAGAAATGAATAAATGACCAGCATGCGTTTGATAGCAACATACTTGACTTCATTGATTTGTTGAAAAAAAGAGGAAATGGAATTTTACATTTGTTCATGATTAATAATTTTTAAAATATCATTTATGCAAAAAAAGGTCATTGATTCAATTAAAGAGAAGATCAAAAACTGATTTGGGAATGTCAGGGGGTAAATAAATTAGATTTTCAGGGAAATTATTATGAGGACCTAAGCTGTGTACAAAGTTCTAGCAGTAGTATGAGATGGATAGGTTTATTTTCACAGAACAGGGATCCCAGGCCCTGCAACCAAAAAGCCACAGTTCCATGTCCTATGGGAATGCAGTGCCTCCCCTCTCTTCCTGCTCTATCTACTGTGTACCTCAGAAAAACATATGATGAATCCTTCCTACAATTTATCTAGTATTTAGAAGTCTTGTATAGTGTGTCTTTGTAACAGAGAAAACACATAAATGGAAGAGTATTTGGCACCTCTTTGTCTGGGCTTCCACAGCTGGGGGTGGTGACAAGTGCTGTAGGGGTGCACATAGACCACAACCCCTACCCATAAACATGCAGTCAGTATGCATTGCTCTCGAGTTTGAGCACAGTTTGGTGGCACTCCTTCAAGGCCATGTGACAATAGGTACTTTATAAAAACCAGAAAATGCTATTGGTGACAGTATCATGAAGTGTCTATCAAATTGACTGCTGGGATAGTAGTGAGAAAATTAACGTCAATTAGTAATGTTTTAAAAAGACACAGGAAACCAATTGAAAAACCCCAGGAGGGTAATCACTTGCCATCAGAAGTATTAATTTGATGATGTGTTTTGAAAGGACACAGTAGCCACTGAGGGAGGCCCTGGGGGAAAACAGTACTGGTATGTCAGCACAACTGATTTCTCAGTGATTTAAAAGCAACTGATCTTCATGACAAGTTTAAAAGTGTCCAGTTGAAAAGGAGATGTTACCTCTGGGCCACTGGAGAGTCTTACACTGCTATGATTGCTGGGGAAAGAATGATAGAAACGGTTGCTACACCTTACCAGATGTTCTGCAGTATGTCACAGCTTCTCTGGCTTGTCTTCTGCCTTTCTTGCCTAAGCCATACCTTAGCAGTCAAGGATGAAGAGACATTTCAGGTCTGAGACATGCACATCTCTACTCCTCTCACAGTGCTATAGTGAAAAAGCAGATCTGACAATAGTGAATACTATTGCAGAAATTTGTTTGATGTGTCTATTTTAAATGAGGGGGGGGACAAGAATTTCCATACAGGGCAGCACCAGATTTTCCAATGCAGAATGGGGGCCTAAATCCCCTGCTAAATAGTGCATAGTACCAACGTGAGAGCTGGCTGAGTGAAAGCTGCAAGTTTTGACCCACTGAAAGTTGGAACAATATAGCTATTATAGCTTAGTTCTCAATTATAGATTGTTCTTATAGACTGCTATAAGAACAGTCTCTGGCATCCACTTACTGCTGTCAGGCCATGTAATCCATTTTCTCTAGTGAATTTTGTGGTATTCCCTATGGCAGAAACACTGCTTTGCATTTTGCTATGTTTCTTTTTATCTAGCTTTTGTGTTTTATGCTTTGCATATAGCCCTTAGCCAATACAATTTCCTTACTATCATCTCTCCCTTTCTGTCTGGTGCTTCCTTCCCCAGCAGTTTTTAACATGTGAAGGGCCAGGTATTATGGATTACTGAAAACATTCTTATCTTCTATGCAGTTCTGTATACACTTCTGTACTGTCAGTGGCAGACTAATGCTTAGTTTCCATGGTGAGCTTGATGTTTTGCCTGTCTTGATGCAGAGCAAGCTAAGATTTTAAGTGTACATTTAATGCTGTATTCTTTGCTCTGAGTCTTTTAGAATTCATTAGGGTGCAGTCCTGGGTTTGAAGTTTAGGCCAGAGTGTAAATATTTTAGAAATTTTTGCTAAATCAGTAGACTACATGAATATCTTTCTTGTCATACTTTTAGATTTTCTGTGGTAGTATATTGCAGAAATGTTGATCCATAGCTGCATTATATCTGTTTGGTCATTTTTGTAACAAAAACATGTTTCTGGAAGATTTTGTAATTTTTCAACATGGAGTTTTCCAGCTTGATACAAAATATATCCAGAAAAAGCTTTTCCTTTGTATCACCATGCTTCATGAACTGAATCTTACCAAATTTATTCCCACATATCCGTATAAGGACCCCATTCCAAAACATAATTTTGGTAAGAAAAGAGTGACAGAAGAAAGCTCAAATTCTGTATCTGGGCATTTGGAGCAGCAATCTTGGAGCGTAAAGTACACTTCTAAGTGTGCATTTTCAGGTCAATCTTAGACTTCATAAATTCATCAGTAGTGCAGTCTTTTAGACGGAAGTCTTTTAGTGCTTCCCCAGAAAGCTAATGAAAAGCTGTGGTGGCATTCCATTTGATAGTGATTATATCGTTAGCAGTCCTTAAAATAAGGAGTTATGTTTAGCAACAAATGGTCACTTTTGTAGAGATAGAGCAGCAATTTAACTATGATTTCTAATTTGTCTGTTGCCTACATGTGAAATGTGGTAAATTAAGATGTTTGATCTGTGACTCAGCATCCGATGTAGTTGAATTTTTAATCAGATGTATTCTGTAATGTAACACACTTCCTCCAACACAAAGCCACATGCTTCTCTAAAAAAGGTAAGGCAATGTCTGAGTATTGTATTTTTTTTGGGGGGGCGGGGAGAGAGAGTTGTTTGTGTTTGGCTTTTCTGGGAGGGGAGGGAGATGTTTGTTTTGTTTTGTTTTCAGTAAAGAAGTTGCTGGATTCTGCAGGAATTAAGGAAACTATTTAGAGATAAAATGTGATGGATTTCTGTAAAAAAGGGTATTTACTTTTGCTCTCAAGCTCTAAAACCAGTTGAAATAGGAAAGCAGGAGGTGAGGTTATGGCACGGCACAGGTTCTACTCAGGCATACATTCCTGAAGAAATTAAATAGTGGAGAGAGATCAGAGAATTGAACCAAAGTATTCAGCATGAATATTCACTGGATTTTACCTGGAATTTATGGACTTATAAAAGCCTCTCTGCTCTGCAGCAAAATTAATCCTGATTATCTGCTTTTGAACCAAAGTAAAATAAGGGAATACACATACTTCTTAGGCCTATCTTTTCTAATCGTGTGTTTATGGGGTAGAATGGGGCATTTCAAGTGAATAAATGTATTTTTTTTCTCAAAATACCGAAAATGCACATTCTAGGAAAGAAAGGATAAGACAAAGTAATTCTAAGTGGTTCTCTCCTTTTAGATTAGCTGTCAGATACAATCATCAATTCTTTAGCCATGTAAGTTCAGTCCAAAAAAATTATAAATAAGAAAATTACAGTAATCTCAATTAAGACCTACAGACCTAAAGAATGTATTTAAACCATCTACTTAAAAAAAAAGCTTGCAAAAAGTTGTCTTTTTGATTGCTAGATCAACATACATCTAAATTATAATTTTGGGTGAAAGCCCATTCCTGTTTTCTTTTTCCAGACATATATTAATATATATTATAAACAAATTATTTAAATGATTTGCTTCAGATGAAATGTTGACAATACATTTAATCAGACTAGGATGAAAATATCTGATTAAAACTCTAGAAGAGAAAGTTAAACCTGCTCCCTCGGCAAAGGGTTTAAGGCTTAAGATGTGGTGGCTGGTACAGGTAATCAGTTAGAAGGTGACTTCCCTCCAGTGCCCTGTCATCACTCTGCTGTCTGTTCTTCTTGTGACTTGATTGTTGGTTGGTTGCTGACATGAGCAAGATATCCCCTTAACTTCATTGGGTTTAATAAGATTGGGTGTATTCAATAAAGTGCAAGAAGCATAGTCTTATATGAAAGTTTTTTATAATTAAAAAAAAAAAAAAGTCTTTTAAAACCTAATTTTTAGCTTAAATAGTCATTGAGGAAGTAATTTCTTCCTCCCTCCCAGCCTTTCAGGCACAACTTTTCTGTTTGGTAGGAAACAACAAAACCCCGCTCAACAGTTAATTCTGTGATTACTGTTAATATTTTTTATAGTTTTTTATAGGTTCTTTTGTTTATTAGCATTTTGGCATCAAGTGAAACTTCTACTGTGCAACAACATGTCACACTCTACATAGTATGAAAGGTATTGCAAAGATACTGGTGAAAGAGGGAGCTATATTCACTGATGGAGAAAAGTCTGAATTTTTCTTCCAAACCCAGTTAGTACTTGTTCCCTGGGTGAACAGAAAGCCCATGCAGTTACATAATAGTGTGAGTGGAATCACAGAATCATAGAATAGTTAGGGTTGAAAAGGACCTTAACGTCATCTAATTCCAATCCTTTCCCAGAAGAAGTCTTGCTCAAGCCAGCCTAGCTGGATGTTAATTGCTGTGTCTTGGATTTGCTGGCAGTCCACATGCTAAAAACCGTAACCACACAAAGATTTGTAAAATGCAGAGTAAAGTCCTATACAGAGACACCAACAAGGATGGAAAGGGTTTTAAGTGAAATTGTGGAGATTACCAAGACAAGCTGGTAATTAATGACCCTACAGAAATGCATAGCTTTAGTCCCTTATTTTTCTTGCCGGTTGAGGGGCAGCTCTGTTAAGAGGAAAGTGCTGCAATAGGTAACTGAAATCTCTGTTGCTGAAGGTCTTTAAGAACAGCTTAGAACATCTGTCTAAAATAGCTCAGGGATAGCAAGACCTGTTTTGAGAAATAAGACTAGTGAAGTATAAGCTTTCATTATCCTAGAAGATAGGTAGTCTATGTTTTCTGTGGTCAGTCGAGGGAAATATTTGCTATAATAACATTAAGGAGACATTTACCAGGAAGTTCCTTTTTTGGGGAACACAAAGTCTTTCATTTTATCTTCAAAAGAAATCTATTTATGGTAAGACTAATTAAAAATATAGAGTCATTGAACAGTTTGGGTTGGAAGGGACTTTCAAAGGCTGTCTAGTCCAGCCACCCTGCAATGGGCAGGGACATCTTCAACTAGATCAGGTTGCCCAGAACCACATCCAGCCTGGCCTTGAACTGGTGCGTCCACCACCTGTCTGGGAAACTTGTTCCAGTGTTTTACCACCCTCATTGTAAAGAATTTCTTTCTCACAAACAGCCTGAATCTCCCCTCTTTTAGTTTAAAACCATCACCCTTTGTCCTCCCACAACAGGCCCTGCTAAAAAGTCTCTCCCCATCTTACAGGCCCCTTTTAAGAACTGAAAGGCCACAGTAAGGTCTCCCAAGAGTCCTCCCTTCTTCAGGCTGAACAACCACAATTTTCTCAGCCTTTCCTCTTAGGAGAGGTGCTCCAGCCCTCTGGTTATTTCTATGGCCCTTCTCTGGACCCTCTCCAACAGGTCCATGTCTTTCCTGTGCTGAGGACTCCAGAGCTGGACACAGCACTTCAGGTGGAATCTCACCAGAGCAGAGTAGAGGGGCAGAATCACCTTCCTTGACCTCCTATCACACTCCTTTGGATGCAGTCCAGGATACAGTTGGCCTTCTGGGATGCAAGCGCACACTGCTGGATCATGTCCAGTCCTTCACCCGCCAGTACCCCCAAGTCCTTCTCGTCAGGGATATCCTCAATCCCTTTATCCCCTAGCCTGTGTTGGAACTGGGATTGCCCTGACACAGGTGTTGGAGCTTGCACTTGGCCTTGTTAAGCCTCATGAGGTTTGCATGGACCCACCTCTTGAGCCTGTCCAAGTCCCTCTAGATGGCATCCCAACCCTTGAGAGTGTCAACAGCACCACTCAGCTTGTGTCATCCTCACAGTTGCTGACTGCTCACTCAATCGCACTGTTTATGTCACTGATGAAGATACTAAACAGTACTGGTCCCGATACAGAATGCCATTTGTCACTGGTGTCCATCCATGCATTGAGCCATTGAACATCCAGCCAATTCCTCATCCACCAAACTGTCCACACATCAAATCCTTATCTCTCCAGGTTAGAGAGAAGGGTATTGCAGGGGACTATGTTAAAGACTTTACAGTTCAGATAGACAACATCCATAGCCCTTCCTTTGTTCATTGATGTAGTAACTCCATCATAGAAGGCCAATCTTTTTGTGAAATTCCACTGTCCTACTAAAGAAGATGCCTGTATCTTAATTCCATGTGAAGAAAACTTTATTTTGTCAAAGGAAAACAATGAGGAAAGATTATATTTCATCTTTAATATGGCTGTACTACAACAATGGTACAATTTTGAATTTCAGATTAGTTTAATTGAGCTCTAATGAACAAAATTGGTTGTCCTATTGTAATTAAGATTTCAACTGAATGGTTTAGCAAATGAATACAATGGTAATTATGGCTGACTTGATTTTTCTGCAGCCTGAGTTTCTCAGCTGCTTCTTTCTCTTTGCCTCTCCCCATGTAAAAGATTGCCAGTGACCCCAGAGAGCTGGCACCGGTATTGCTCTTTAATGCTGCTTACTGAAGCAGTCTCACTGCAGGACAAATTGCAAAGTTAGTGAAATGGAAGTCTGAAGAAACTAGCCTGTTAGTGGAGACAGGTTGGAGAAAAGTCAAGGTTAGTAATTGTACAATGCTGAATACCTCTTCTCTTCACACTATAAATAAAAGCAGTGGCAATATGATTCAGTGGCAAAAGTATCATTTGATACTTTGAGAAGTGAACCTTCACAACGCTGATTATGCAATAAATGTATGAGCCCAGAGAACAGTCCTGGTCATCTTTGTGAAGATTAGTTTTGTGGACTATCTTTGTGACCTCAGAAGTTGTTTTTCAACTGGGAGGAGGATTAGTGCTAATTAATATATGGGGGCAGGGAGGAATTCTGGATATTGACAGCTAAGGAAGAAAGTCAAG